>JAFREQ010000256.1:0-81326 GCA_025331565.1 Holacanthus passer | reverse complement strand
TACATAGGCTGCGTGGGAGTGAACATTATTCTGCAGCCCTACTAACTGTTCACAGATAGTAAATGCACTTGAAATGTCATTAATCCACATTTCCTCTGCATGTGGACTTAACAACAATACCCACACAAAAAGAATAAAACTGACATTCATTTTGATGAATTAGCAATGTAATTAAGACAGCAGAGCAGCATTTAGCTGAGAGATACACAAGAGCTGATGTTAGATCAGATGCTCAGCTATTTTTGAGTTACTTCGCCATGGTGATGTTGGCTAATGCCACGAAGCGCAGTCTGGCCCGCGTCCATACACAATAATGACGTTTTTACAGCCAAACTAGCCTACATGCGTTCTGCAAAAAGTTAGCAAGCTAGCTAAATACTGTTATCACATTACAGCCGCGGTAAGATAAAGGTAAGGCATTAGTTCGTGATGTGCAAGTTTGTTCATTTGTCCTGCTAGCTAGCTAGCTCGGCTAGCCTCGGATAAATGTTAGTTCGCTGGCGAGAATTTGTTCGTCACAAACCCAGCTTTGGTGTTTGCTTCATGAAAGTTAGCTAGCTAAATACTGTTATCACATTACAGCCGCGGCCGCCTCACCTGTATAGCATCCCCCTCCCGGTCGCGTTGTCTTCCAGACGGCGACGCGAGCTGAGCTGATGCAGCAGTAGAAAATATATTTGTCAACTTATGACACTTGGCCGCATCTGCCTGTAACGCTTGCCTTTTCTTGTCTCGTAGCTTTTCCGCTCCTCCCTTGCGTTTCCTCTCCATTTTCGGACGTCTGATTGATTGATTGACAGATGCAGAGGGAGGAGGGGATTGGCCCACAGCCCCACGACAACGTTAATTCATTTCCTGAGGTTTACAAAAAAAGATATGCCATGAGGTTAGAATGTAAAAGGATTCAGGAGTATAATAGCTCTACAGGTTTATATAATCAGCATTTTTAAATGTTTCATTTTCCATCGACTACAACTATAGTACAAACATATGAAAGAAAGAGTCATGTTGTAAAACAGATTTTCTTTAAGATGTCACATGATTTCACATAATACATGGGATTAATGGTTAGACCTACCTGCAAACAGCAGCTCTATCAATTGCATCTGGCTGCTTCTTTGACTTAGCTAGGTTTACAGCAGTTTCCTTATTTGGGACATTTACTGTGTGCTTTCTGAATGTGGGCTTTTCTCTGCTTTTATTTTTAAACTTTCACCTAAGGAGGGCATGCAACTGTAGTGAAAATGAGGATCCCTTAGCTTATGGCCTGTATAAGTCATATATTTTACTTCCTTAATGTGAGGCACTTCCTGTTGAAAAAAAGATTTAAAGGTGGGCATGTAAGTCAACCAATGAGAACACTGGGATTTTGTTCAAAATGTTTGTGATGGTTTTATTGGCTGGAGATGTTAGTCCCGCCTACTTGTGCAGCATTTAACCAATACACTGCTTTCCAAGAAGCAACTTCTGGTAGGGAAATGGAGCCATGCAGCAAGCCATTACTTTCAACCAGCAGAGAACAGACATCTTCATAAAGATTGATGCATGAGTAAGTACAGACAGTGAAAACAAGTCATTCTTCATGCAGTTTCTTTTTGTGATTTGTATGGTGTGTTGTTTGTGTTGTGTTGGCTGCCTGTGCTTGTTCTTGTTGGTGTGCCTTTGGCCTTGTTGTATGGTGTTTGTGTTGTGCGGACTCCCTTGCCATGACTTGGCCTTGACTGTTGTAGCTGCAATGTTATTTTGGGACCTATATTTGTGTCATCTAATTCTGAATATGATGGGGAAGATTTACGTCTGTATGTATGACATATAGACAGTATGTACTTTTGAAGCATAGGATGATTTGCTTGGATTTTCCTCCTGTTATGTACAGGCCTGTGACTTGGCCACTACATGTCTTAACTGTACTTTGTAATTTTCTATTTGTCTCCAATACTCTAGCAATGTGGGTTATGTCATGTTTTTTTGTAGCTTTGAATGAACATTGATGGTGTATTTATATTGCTCAATGGGCTGTATAAAGGATATCTATACTTTCATGACTTGGGGCAGTTACTGTTAAAACAGGATTTAAAGGTGGGGCATGTAAGTCAACCAATGGGAGCACTGCGATTCTGTTCAAAATGTTTGTGATGGTTTTATTGGCTGGAGATGTTAGTAATGGAGTCATGCAGCAAAGAAAGTAAGGCAGCTGTCCCCCATTTTCAACCAGCAGAGAACAGACATCTTCATAAAGATTAGTACATAAGTACAGAGACTAAACACAATTCATTCTTCATGCAGTTTTTTTTTTTTTTTGGTTTGTATGGTGTGTTGTTTGTGTTGTGTTGGCTGCCTGTGCTTGTTCTTGTTGGTGTGCCTTTGGCCTTGTTGTATGGTGTTTGTGTTGTGCTAACTGCCTTGCCATGACATGGCCTTGACTGTTGTAGCTGCAATGTTATTTTGGGACCTATATTTGTGTCATCTAATTCTGAATATGATGGGGAAGATTTATGTCTGTATGTATGACATATAGACAGTATGTACTTTTGAAGCATAGGATGATTTGCTTGGATTTTCCTCCTGTTATGTACAGGCCTGTGGCTTGGCCACTACATGTCTTAACTGTACTTTGTAATTTTCTATTTGTCTCCAATACTCTAACAATGTGGGTTTGTCATGTTTTTTTTGTAGCTTTGAATGATATTGCTCAATGGCCTGTATAAAGAATATCTATACTTTCATAAGGTGGGGCAGTTACTGTTAAAACAGGATTTAAAGGTGGGGCATGTAAGTCAACCAATGGGAACACTGGGATTTTGTTCAAAATGTTTGTGATGGTTTTATTGGCTGGAGACGTTATTCCCGCCTACTTGTGCAACATTTAACCAATACACCGCTTTCCAGGAAGCAACTTCTGGAGGGAAAATGGAGTCATGCAGCAAAGAAAGTAAGGCAGCTGTCCCCCATTTTCAACCAGCAGAGAACAGACATCTTCATAAAGACTGCTGCATGGGTAAGTACAGAGACTAAGCACAAGTCATTCTTCATGCAGTTTCTTTTTGTGGTTTGTATGGTGTGTTGTTTGTGTTGCATTGGCTGCCTGTGCTTGTTCTTGTTGGTGTGCCTTTGGCCTTGTTGAATGGTGTTGTGCTAACTGCCTTGCCATGACATGGCCTTGACTGTTGTGGCTGCAATGTTACTTTGGGGCCTATATTTGTGTCATCTGATTATGAATGTGATTTGGGAAAATATACATCTGTATGTATGACATATGAAAAGTATGTCCCTTTGAGGCATGAGATATTTTGCTTGGATTTTATCCCCTTATTTACAGGCCTATGGCGTGGCCACTACATGCCTTAACTGTTTTTTTTGTTTGTTTTTTTTAAATATTTGTCTCCGGTACTCTAACAATGTGGGTTATGTCATGTTTTTTGTTAGCTTTGAATGAACAATGATGGCATATTTGTATTGCTCAATGGCCTGTATAAAGAATATCTTCACTTCACGTGAGGCACTTCCTGTTGAAAAAAAGATTTAAAGGTGAGGCATGTTAGTCAACCAATGAGAATACTGGGATTTTGTTCAAAATCTTTGTGATGGTTTTATTGGCTGGAGATGTTAGTCCCGCCTACTCGTGCAGCATTTAACCAATATATGGCTTTCTAGGAAGTAGCTTCTGGAAGGATAGTGAAATTCCCATTTCATGGAGTCATGCAACAGAGAAAGTAAGGCAGCTGTCCCATGTTTTCAACTAGCAGATAGTAGAAGATTGTATGGTGTGTTGGCTGTGTTCCTTTTCCCCCCATCAATCAGTCTTCAAACCATGGCTGTTTTGAATGGTGTTTGTATTTTTCTGACTACCTTGACTGTTGGAGCTGCAATGTTATTTGGGGGTCTATATTTGTGTCATCTAATTATGTATATGATAGGGAGGATGTACATCTATATGTATGGCATGTGGAAAGTATGTCCCTTTTGAAACATAAGATGTTTTGCTTGGATTTTCCTCCCCTTATTAACAGGCCTATGGATTGGCCACTACATGTCTTAAACAGTCTTTATCTTTCTGTTTCTTTCTTTCTTGTCTGTCCTATTGTTAAAAAAGTTTGTATTGGTTTTATTGGCTGGAGAAATGTCAGTGCCACCTACTTGTGCAGCATTTAACCAATGCACTGCTTTCCAAGAAGTAACTTTTGGAGGGAAAGTGAAACTCCCATTTCATGGAGTCATGCAGCAGATAACAGAAAACAGTGGTGTGTGAATGAAAGGAGAGGTTTGTGAGGGTGTTTGTCTCTGACAATTTAGCAATGTGGGTTATGTCATGTTGCCAGCCTTGAATCAACATTGATGCTATTTCTGTACTTTATGTTACTATGCATTGATCAAAACATCTGTCCATCTATGTCCATCAAGCTGTGTACCATGACCTACAAACAGTAAGTATAGTTTCTATTTGTCAGTCCCTCCAGGTTGGATACTTACTGGTGCAACAGCTGTTCATTGTTCAAGGAGATCAACAAATGGTAAGTGTTTTTTTTTTTGTATTTTAATCTGTTCATCTGTCAACCCAGCTACAAACCAATGTAATAATGATGTATCTGCTTCTGTCTTAAAAGTTTGAATCAGTAGTGCTGCAATTGTCTTCTCTTTTTTCAGGTTGATCAATCAACAGGAAGTGCAATCTGGCCCCTCTCCTTTTTGGATGTCCATCTTTCTACCTACCTACCTCTAATTAGTTGCGCTCAATAATTGGGTCGGTCAGTCAAGTTGTTGGTTGTTCCTTCTTTTGGTCCGGTTGTTGGTCGTTCCCGCTTTTGGTCTGGTTGTTGGTCATTCCCTCTTTTGGTCCGGTTGTTGGTTGTTCCCTCTGTGGGTCAGGTTATCAGTCGGGTCCGTTGGCTGCTAGGTTATTTGCTCTGTCGATAGTTTTGTCGGTCAGGTTGTTGGTTGGCCTGTCGCCCTGTTGTTGGGTAGTCTGTTTATTTGTCTGTCTGCTATTGTCTCCCTTAACCAATATATCTGTTTTTTATATCCTGAAGTTTGCTTTTGACTGTTATTTATGTCTGTCTAAAACTTTTTTTCAGGTCGACCTGCAGACACTAAGTGTTAAGGTTTGTTTTCTTTTGTTTGTAACTGTTGTTTTGTTCTGTCTACAACAGTTGAATCAATATTGATGTAATAACCCTAACCTTAACCCTTTTCTTTTAATGTTTTTTTTTTCCTACATATTTCTGTCTGTTCAAATATGTCAACATGCAATGTCATTTGTTGCAATAATTTTTTTCCAGGGCGATTGAGAAACACAGTGTTATATCGGTCTGTCTTCAACTGTTGGATTTATATTTGTCTACTAACCTTAAGCCTAACCTTAACCCTTCAGTGCTTCATTTTTTTGATGTTGTTTATTCCAATATATTTATCTGTCTGTCTGTTCAAATATTTGAGCAGTGTCATTTGCCTTTTCTTTAGGTCTGCTGTTTGATTTTGTTTGACTCTGAGTGTAATTTACCTAAAACGTTTGAATCAATATTGTTGCAATAATTGTTCATTTTTCAGGGCGATTGAGAAACAGTGTTATTTCGGTCTGTCTACAACTGTTGGATTTATATTTGTCTGCTAACCCTAACCCTAACCTTAACCCTTCAATGCTTCATTTTTTCAAGGATGTTTATTTCAATATATTTATCTGTCTGTCTGTTCAAATATTTGAACAGTGTCATTTGCCTTTTCTTTAGGTCTGATGTTTGATTTTGTTTGACTCTGAGTGTCATTTAAGTCTGCCTAAAATGTTTGAATCAATGTTGTTGTAATACTGTTAACTGTTTTTTTTTTTTTTTTTTTTTTTCAGGACAATCTAGAAACAGTGTTATTTCAGTCTGTCCACAACAGTTGGCTTGATATTTGTCTAATAACCCTAACCCTAACCTTAACCTTTCAATGCTTGTAATAACTTATTTTTTTCAGGACAATCTACAAGGAAAAGGTTTTTTTCTTCAGATGGATCTACAGACAGTAAGTGTTACGTTTTTTATTTTGGTTTTGGTTGGCTGTGAGTCTCATTGGTCTGAAGGTCAGGACTTTTGTCATTTTTTCTGTGGTTCAGAAAAAATGGTTGCCTGTGGGGCTGTGGTTGCTGCTTGGTTATTGTTGGTCGGGGTGTCATTTTTTTCTGTTGGTCAGGCTTTCGGTCCATCTGTCGGCCAGGTTGTTGGTTGGCCGGTCTGATGCTCGGTTAGTTGGTTGTTGGTCAGGCTGTCGGTCAGTTGTTGTTTGATCTTGGTTGTTCATGTAATTTTGTTATGTATAAATGTTATCAGCATTTGGTTTTCGTGTAATTGTTGTTGTTTTTTTTTTATCAACATTTGTGCATTAACCCTTTTTTTTCCAGAGAGATCGACAAACGTAAGTATTATTCTGGTCTGTCTAAAACTGTTGGATTAATATTGGTGTACTAACTGTTATTTCCTTCAAATAGATCTGTGATCAGTAAGTGTTATTTTTTTATTTTCTTCAATTGTTCATTTTGACTTTGATTAGTTGTAAGAGTTTTTTTGTCTGTCAACATTTGTATCAGTATTGTTGTAACAATTTTGTCAGTCTTAAAATGTTTGTCATTATTTGTGCAATCGCTTCTTTTTGCTTTGTTTTTCAGGATGATCTACAAACACAAGTGTTATTTCTGTCTGTCTGTGTTATAACAGTTTTTTCCCCTCAGGTAAATCTACAGACAGTAAGTGTTTTTTTTTTTTTAATTTTCTTCATTTATAAATTTTGATTTTGGTTGGCTGTGAGTGTCATTTGTCTGAGGGCCAGGGTGTTGGCCCATCTGCTGCTAAGTTGTTTGCTTTGTCGATGCTTTTGTCGGTTTGTTTGTTGGTCAGTCCTTGAATTGGTCAAGTTGTTGACTGGGCTGTCTGTCCGCTGGTGGAATTTTGTGTTGGACTGTTAGTCCATCGGTTGGATGTGTTCAGTTCAGCTGGACAGTTGGATAGATTGGTTTGACAGACTGGAGAGATTGATAGTCGTCACACCCTGAACCATTGGATTCACATATGTGGGAAGTTCATGAACAAGTACATTGCAGATGGAATCGAGCTTGCGCAAAGAAAACAAATGTGCCTCGGATGTTTAAAATAAGGATGCCATTGAAAAATCTGTGAAAAGAGGAATGTATGCAACACCTAGGAGGACAGGAAGAAAGAACAATGGGATGGCAAATGAGAGTGGGAAACAACTCAAAGGAAACATGTCAAAGCAAAGGACGAAGTCGAAACAGACCAAGGAAAGAAAAATGGGATGACAAATAAAATGAGAGTGGGAAACATTCAAACAAAAGGAAATATCAAAGGAAAGGATGAAATGGAAACAGAAAACCAAGTGGTGCACGACATAAACAGCACCTACATGTCAAAGAGGATAAAGTCAAGACCAGGATATGGTCTATGCAAAGGATGAAGTGGAAACAGACCAATGAAACAGAAAACCAAGTGGTGCACTGGACATAAACAGAACCTAAATGTCAAAGAGGATAAAGTCAAGACCAGGATATGGTCAAATGAGGTGGTCTGAAAACAACAATGGTCAAACTGGTCAAATGAGGTGGTCTGAAAACAACAATGGTCAAACTGGTAAAATGAGGTGGTCTGAAAACAACAATGGTCAAATGAGGTGGTCTGAAAACAACAATGGTAAAATGAGGTGGTCTGAAAACAACAATGGGTCAAGTCAGGTACTCTCTCTCTCTCTCTCTCTCTCTCTCTCCAAACCCAAACGGCACCCGGCAGATGGCTGCCCACCGAAAGCCTGGTTCTGCCCGAGGTTTCTGCCTGTTAAAAGGAAGTTTTTCCTCGCCACTGTCGCCAAGTGCTTGCCATAGGTGGGATTTTTTGGGTCTCTATAAATAATATTTTAAGATTTTTTTTGTTGTGATTTGGTCGTATATGATCAAATGAGGTGGTCTGAAAACAACAATGGTCAAACTGGTCAAATGAGGTGGTCTGAAAACAACAATGGTCAAACTGGTCAAATGAGGTGGTCTGAAAACAACAATGGTCAAACTGGTCAAATGAGGTGGTCTGAAAACAACAATGGTCAAATGAGGTGGTCTGAAAACAACAATGGTCAAATGAGGTGGTCTGAAAACAACAATGGGTCAAGTCAGGTACTCTCTCTGAGTATCTCTCTCTCTCTCTCTCTCCAACCCAAACGGCACCCGGCAGATGGCTGCCCACCGAAAGCCTGGTTCTGCCCGAGGTTTCTGCCTGTTAAAAGGAAGTTTTTCCTCGCCACTGTCGCCAAGTGCTTGCCGTAGGTGGGATTTTTTGGGTCTCTATAAATAATATTTTAAGATTTTTTTTGTTGTGATTTGGTCGTATGTTCACAAAATTGAATTATAATAAAATAAAATAGACAAAATTGAATTAAATAATCTTTTCTTCTCTGTCTCTCGTAAAAAGTAATGGTCAAATGAGGTGGTCTGCAAATAGCAATTGGTCAAATAGGGTGCTGTCTCTGTCTTTGTATCTCTCTCATTCCCTCTCTCTCTCTCTCTCTCAGTCTCTTGCCCTCTCTCTCAGTCTCTCAGTCTCTGTCTCTGTTCTGTCAGTCTTGCTCTGTCAGTCTCTCACTCTGTCAGTCTCTCTCTCGCTCTCTTTCTCTCCTTCAGTCTCTCTTTCTCTTTCAGTCTCTGTCTAGCTCTGTCAGTTTCTCTCTTGCTCTCATCTCTCTCTCTCTTTCAGTCTCTTTCCCTCCCTCTCAGTCTCTCCTTCTCTCTGTCTCTCTTTCAGTCTCTCTCTTGCTCTCTGTCTCTCTTGCTCTCTGTCTCTTTCTCTTTCAGTCTCTCTCTCTTTCAGTCTCTCTCTCTTTCAGTCTCTCTCTCTTTCAGTTGCTTTCTCTTTCAGTTGGTCTTTCAGTCTCTTTTCCTCCCTCTCTGTCTCTGTCTTTGTCTCTCTCTCTCTGTATCTCTCTTTCAGTCGCTCTCTCTTTCAGTCGCTCTTTTCCTCCCTCCCTGTCTCTGTCTTTGTCTCTCTCTGTGTATCTCTCTTCCTCACTCTCTCTTTCAGTCTCTTTCTCTTTCAGTCTCTCTCTCCCTCCCTCTCTGTCTCTCTGTCTCTCTCTTGCTCTGTCTCTCTCTCTGTTCCATCAGTCTCTCTCTCTTTCAGTCTCATTCTGTCAGTTTCTCTCTTGCGCTCTATTTCTTTCAGTCTCTTTCCCTCCCTCTCTGTCTCAGTCTCTCTTTCCCTCTCTCTGTATCTCTTTCTCACTCTCTCTTTCAGTCTCTTTCTCGCTCTGTCAGTCTCTCTCTCGCTCTCTGTATCTGTCTCTCCCTCTCTGTCTCTTTGTGAATTTCCCCACTGTTGGACAAATAAAGGTTTATCTTATCTCTCTCTTTCAGTCTCTCTTTCCCTCCCTCTTTCAGTCTCTCTCGCTCTGTCAGTCTCTCTCTCACTCTCTGTCTCTCTCTCTGTATCTATCTATCTATCTATCTATCAACGGGGCGTGGTCTGCAAACGGCATCGGGGCAACGGGGCGTGGTCTGCAAACGGCGACGGGGCATCGGGGCAACGGGGCGTGGTCTGCAAATGGCAACGGGGAACTTGTGGCAATGGGGAGTGGTCTGCAACTGGCAACGGGGAACTTGTGGCAACGGGGAGTGGTCTGCAAATGGCAATGAATCAGTGGGGAGTGGTCTGCAAATGGAGAGTGGTCTGCAAATGGCAACGGGGAGTGGTCTGCAAACGGCAATGGGGAGTGGTCTGCAAACAGCAATGGGAAAGTGGTCTGCAAACGGCAGGGGTCTGAAAATGGGGAGTGGTCTGTAAACCCAATGGGGTGTGGTATGCAAATGGAAATGGGTCGATGGGGAGTGGTCTGCAAACGGCAATGGGAGGTGGCCTGCAAATGGCAGTGGGTCAATGGGGAGTCGTATGCAAACGGCAACGGGGAGTGGTCTGCAAACGGGCAGGGGTCTGAAAATGGGGAGTGGTCTGTAAACAGCAGGGGTCCAAAAATGGGGAATGGTTTGTAAACGCAACGGGGGAGTGGTATGCAAATAGGGAGTGATCTGCTAACGGCAATGGGTCAATGGGGAGTGGTAAGCAACCCGGGAGTGATCTGTAAACAGCAATGGGGAGTGGTCTGCAAACTGGGAGTGGTCTGCAAATGGCAATGAGTCAGTGGGGAGTGGTCTGCAAACGGCAGTGGGTCAATGGGGAGTCGTATGCAAACGACAACGGGGAGTGGTCTGCAAACGGGCAGGGGTCTGAAAATGGGGAGTGGTCTGTAAACGCAATGGGGAGTGGTATGCAAACGAAAATGTGTCAATGGGGAGTGGCCTGTAAATGGCAATGGGTCAATGGGGAGTGGTTTGCAAACACCAGGGGTCCAAAAATGGGGAATGGTCTGTAAACGCAATGGGTCAAAGGGGAGTGGTCTGCAAACGGCAATGGGGAAATTGTGGCAATGGGGAGTGGTCTGCAAATGGCAATGGGGAGTGGTCTGCAAACGGGGAGTGGTCTGCAAATGGCAATGGGTCAATGGGGAGTCGTATGCAACCCAGGAGTGATCTGCAAACAGCAATTGGGAGTGGTCTGCAAATGGCAATGAATCAGTGAGGAGTGGTCTGCAAATGGAGAGTGGACTGCAAACGGCAAAGGGGAGTGGTGTGCAAATGGACACATAAAAATTAGTATTGCACAGATGTAATGTTATAGTTGCCTAATGGTGTGACACTGTGTGGTGTTCACATTCCACCAGCTTTTTCTCCTCCTGCTGTGACTCGTCCCCCACACAGAGCTTTTTTACTCATTAGCTCAAAAAGTTTTCCTTTCCACTGGATAAGTGGCCTCAGGTCACTCTGTTTTTAATGATGTCCCGTCTGATGATTACATGATGTCCAAATATCACTGCTGCAAATGGCTCATATGTAAAGTCAAATTTAATCAACACTGCTCTTATATCCTCATCATCCACAATTTGTGTTCATATCTCAAGATTCTACTGCTGCTTTTTAAATCCTGTTGAAGATGGATTCCATGGGACTCATTTGTTACATGCGTTAATATATATATTTTAAAAAATAATAATCCTACATGTATTATTTACACGCACACGTCTTTTGAATTCTATCAAAAATGTCAGTTTTGAAGATGTCAGTTGCTATATTTTTACTTACATGTTTTCTTTGATGTATGTTACTAATATTGCTTGTTGTATGTGTAATAATTGTTTTGTTATTGAATATATATATAAATTACTTGAACACACAACCCAAAAAACACGAAAACAAATCCTGTCCCTTTTTTCTTACAAATTTTATCGTAAGTAGCCTACTGGTATTGTTTTGAATGTTTTTGCTTACATTTTCCCTTTTTCTCTTTCTTCTTTTACATGTTACTTATTATTATTATTATCATTATCCAAACTGCATTTTGTAAACATTCATCACAATTTACAGACCCATATTCTGCTTCAACTTGGACCTACCGAATTGTAATTGTCACACAGTTTTCTTGTGCAGTTTTCCAGGTGTGAGATTATCAGAGACATTTCAGATGCGCCCACTGTCAGTTTGACCTCCAAACTTTGGCTTGTTAAGAACCTGTCTGATCATGAGATTTCATGTTATCATAACTGACAGAAATGATCAATGACAAACAACAAAAATACAACCCCAGTCTCAAAAAATGTTTATCATTCTTAAGATAGTGGCAGCGGCAGTGATAGTACAGCGGAAATAGATGTCAAAGTGATTGTATCTAGCAGCCCTAGTAAAAGTATTATTTTCATGCAAACATTACCAGAGACCAATTCAAGCTGTAGTATATCACTGCAGTCCCTCTTCTTCTGTGTTGCAGGCTCACACCCTCATAGGTTGCACTGCCACGGCTCTGTCTGCAATCCAGCCAATTATGGCAATTCTCACACCAGCACCACAGTTCCCCAGGTCAGACCTCAGTCTCTCAACACTGTCTCAAATAAGTGGTTTTACCCTTATTCAGTCTGTTGAGAAGCAGTGTTTTTGTGGATTTTTAAATTCATCCACATTAGCTGAAAATAACAGTGTCCTGTCTCTTTGTATCTGCAGGATGCTCATCTTCAGCTGGATGCACATCATGGCAGGTACTACTGGCCGGATACTTGCTGGTGAGAAGTGTATGAGAAAGTATATTTTCTGGCGATGTGTTTGCTGCTGCTTAAATTGTGGATGATGACAAGAACACTTGTTTGCCATGATCTGTTACAAATCCATGGAGTATATGATGGCTAAAACTAACTGTCTAGAATGACAGATTCAGAATTCATTCAGAATCCAATATAATTCCCTAACAGCCAGGCCTCCTAAACCTCACACACATCAAGAATTATGTTTGCACAATTTTGGAGAAGGTCTAATTTTTCATGGTCCATTTGCTGTAGGTTTTGTAAAAAAAATGACTTGTGCCCAATTAGATGTTATTATTAATATTGTCATTGTTAATATTTTTAATTTACAAAAATTTTATTGCATTTACAAACAGTTCAGTTTAAGATCACATAACATTAGTTAACAAAGGTGGAGGGTCTTTATTTTCCAACCTCACACAGATGCCTTTTGTTCAAAAGTATTAGCACCATAAATTATAACACTTGTTATTGCGTCTTGACCTCAGCAGATTAAATAACTGGCTACTAGACTCTCCCATTAGCATCGTTAGCTTAGCTCAACACCCGAGACACAGTCAACACGGCAGCACAGTCAAACTCCAGCCAACAAGCAGCTCCACAAACACACGGACAAAACAGCACAGACGTCCTAGACAAAGACACTACACTGCCGGCAGCAGCTAGCTGGAGCCCAATGCTAATTCATTAGCTGGATACTTACTAGTAAACAATAAAATGGGAGCGCCGACTTTTTCGACAGTCTGTTAGTACAATTAACTGCTCAGCAAGCTGTGTTATTTATCCAGTATTTACATGAAAAGTTATCCAAAAGGCAAAAACACCACAGATACAGGCAAAGTGAATGAGCTCCATGTTTGGAGCCAACAGCCAGCTGTCAATCAAAGTGACGTCGCTGTTCATTATGCACAATTTCAGATATTAAACGAATGTGTTATAAAAAAAATTCACCCCCCGTACAGTTGTCATGAAGTAGAAAATCAGCTAAAGAGACCAAAACCATTGTTTGTACCAGGCTGTAAACATGTTTTCTTCTGCTGTAAAGTTGGACATTTTCACATGGGGGTCAAATGTAATTGACTCCCTTTTGGAGCCTGCCCCTAGTGTTCATTTGTGGAACTGCAGCTTTTTGCACTTCTGTGTTGTTGCCGCTTGTAAGATACAGTATCCGCAGTACATCCATTGATGTTGTTGGTCTCCGTATGGGATTTGCTGACAACAAATATAGAAAATCACCACACTTGTCATTTAAATCATTAAGGCTTATTTGTCTGTACCATTTTTATACCATGATAAATTTAGATCATGGTAAATTTTTTTAAACACTTGCATGAAGCAATACTTAAATTTGTTCAGAGTTGCGCATAATGTTTACCATGATCTTTTTCTTCCACGGTACCTGAGACTGAAGTTCCAGATCAACCACAGATTAGTCCTCTCTCCCTCCCAGGTGTGTGTATGCTCCTGGGTGGGTTCATTGTTGTTACAAAGCCTCTGGTCTCCTGTCGCGCTCACTGGATGGCTGCTGTGGATCGTGCTGACAGACCTGCTGCTATTGATCCACTCCTACAGACTCAGGAGAAGAGGTACTACAGGCAGGTGTTGATGTACGATGAAATGAAGTGCAAACAAAATGTCTGATTGACAGAAAAAAGCATCTAAGTTGAACTCGGTGTGAAGGATGTGTAAGGATTTACTTTGATTGTCATGGTATATAGATACCCTCTGTGCACGCAACCTGATCAACCAGAGATTGTACAGTGGCATGCTTCTTCATTGGCTTCCTACCCACGAACACTGCCAACTGTAATGTTGAATGCACTCATGCCATTAGTGCACTCTTCAATATACTGTATGCTTTTAATTTCCTCTCCTGTTAGCTGTGGATTAGTTCTTAATGCCTGGAGTAAACAGTTAGTATTACTTGTTTGTTTCAATCAACGATAAGTGCTGCTGCTGCCTGCAGTGACAAAATCGATTGTTCTGTTCCAAAGCATTATGACTAAAGCCACAAATTATTATTGTTGTGTGTGTGTGTTTGTGTGTGGGTGTGTGTGAGTGAGAATTCTAAATAGCTGGGAAATGTCAACCCTCTGTGCTAGTTCTTTAATGACAGACCTAATGTGAACTCTTGCATCATTTAAGAGGACAGCGGAGGACTATTTTCTTTCTCTATGCAGTGATGTACATGTTTTTTGCATTTCAAAATATTCCTGAAATAGATTTATTTGAAGTAAAACCACAGGTGTTTTGTATTATTATTTAGTATGATTATTATTTTGTTTTCCTGTTTTTATTCAAAGCAATTTTTATTAATTATTATTCTTTACATCACTCGTATTGCAAATCGAAAAAAAAAAAAAACTTTTTCAGCTCTGGTGTATCATACTAAAGTGACTATTCAGTCGCAATATCGAAACCTGTCCCTAACCTAGTTAACATGATTTTAAATAGGCCCAGTTAAAGGAAGAATTTGGTTTCAGAAAACTTGGCTCTTATTTTTGCTATTTTGCCCATCATTCTATAAATACTAACTGACATTTGACACAGTGTGACTGTGAAAAGAGATTCAACGGGGCAAGAACCAAACTTATTTGTCAGAGAAAACAAAGGTAATCAGTAAAATTATTACCCAAACTGCTGTAAGAATCCATCACAGTTTAGAGTTTAGCTGATCATGAAAAAAATGTAACCCCTTGACCTTTCATTTAGCGCCAACATCAGGTCAAACACATTGGTCCATGGCAAACTATTTTAAATCATAATGGCCAGAATATCCAAGGGGACCTATGAGGGACAATCTAAAAATAATCATCATATTTTTGGCTTCTGATCATTTCTCCAGCAGCACCATGAAATCTAAATGTGCACAGTCATCCCCAGAGGAGGGACAACTTTCCTCGAGTGCAACCCACAGGCTAAAATGTCATCTTTGTGCACAAGTAGTGTCATCATAGACAGAGCATGTTCATGTATCCAAACAAACAAAACTAGCAAAATTGCGTCATATTCATCTTTTATTGTTGCACACATGAATCTCTTCAACACTTGCATGAGGAATACCAGTGAAAAGCACCTGCATATTTAGTCTTAAAGAGCTAAATAGGCACCAAAACATCATGGCGGGCAGGGGCTTTTCACAGAATGTTAAAACATCAGCAAGCAATCCTTGAGATTTGTAAGCTTTACTTGACTTATACAATGAAGCATACAAACATAAAATGTAAAACAATGCTCTTTAAAGGTGCAATATGCACAAACCTGTTGAATTTTTACTCCAAATACAAAGGGGTCAGCATATCACCAGAGTAACTGCTAATAACTATATTCTCTTCACACAGCCATGACTGGAGCTGCCAGTTCGCTAGATGGCTCAGTTAGCCGTGCAGCTACCTGGCCTATTAGGGGAGTGTTGATTGCTGCAGTCAAATAGTAAAAAAAAAAACACTGGTCCTTGATCTCAATGGAAAACATCATGAGATCAAGGAAAAATCAGAGGGGACAAGAGGTTGTAAGCAGGAGAGGAGCGAAAGTGCAGTCAGGCATCAGGAGCAGGGAAAAGCAGCATGCAGAGCCATAATATTTCGCCTTCTAAGTCTCTTAATTCAGGTTTTATTTCTACCAAACCAAAGTGATTGTTCGAACAATGGAAAGACAAACCAAGATGGTTTTGGTGAGTTTTATTTTGTTTCTGTCGAGTTTGAATAAAAGGTATTTTACAAGTTAAGTTAAAAAGGCAATTAAGCTAACACTGTAAGAATATTTTCTTTCTCAACATTTTGTCAGCTTATTTTCTTTATTTTTTTAGGCTACAGAGAGAATGGGGTACATAGTGAGCTCACTGCTCACACACACATGTCCCACCTGAAACTAGGTGGGGGAGGCCTTAGCTATTTGACTATAGCCTCCAGATGCAAATGGTATTATGAGTATTATAACAGGCCAGGGCTAGCTGATTAGCGTGCTAACTCCCGTAGATATCTCTGCAACACAATATATACGTAGTTATCTTTAACATAACTTCGAAATCTTCCCATTCTGTAATAATTTTAGTAAATTTTTGAGTGTTTTAAACTAAAATTCGTCCATATTGCACCCTTAAAATCAGATGTATCTAGGGTCAAGAAAGTACCAAGCTCTTAAAAGCTGGTTTAGTGTAGCTGGAAATATCAAGGATTTGTAAATAGTGATTAACACTTTATTAAAATCTGCAGATACCAATGTTTATATTTAAGAAAATCCCTTTTGGAAATGTCTTGCATGTGCTCATGAAATTCAGAAATAGATGAAACCAGAAAGAAAAGTGCTTTAAAATAGATACTGGCCTAAAAATGCCCTGATACATAGAAAATTAAAGAATTGCTAAATGTTGGAAAATAAAATCAGAATTTGATTGAACACTAACAAGAGGTTCATGTGAGTATACTGTAGCTTCACTTTATACAATGTAAGTAAACATTCATTTATAGTGCTGTTGTATAAAGAATAAAATACTTTCATTTGTGGAAACGTATTTCATTATTTGGAATTTCCAAATCTCTGACGTGAGATTTCAGACAATGGATGTCCATGCTCCACACAGTTGTCCTGTAGTTTGAGCACTGTGACAGCACTGTTTACAAATACCTGCTCTTATTGGATTGTCTTAATGTGCCTCACACAGAATAATGTGGAGCTAGTTCAGGCAGACAACTCAAATGGTTCTGTGTCCTGAAGTATCCCTCAGGGAAAAAATGAAATCCATCCATCAGCTATACCCGCAGACAGATGCACCCAGAGAAAACCAATGCAGGCACAGGGAGAACATGCAAAGTCCACACAGATCGGACCCAGCAAGCAGGTTTGGACCCAGAACCCTATTGCTGAGAGGTGACAGTGCAAACCACTGCACCATTGTGCGAAAAAATTAAATCCAAATCTTGCAAATTTATTCTTACAAAAATCTTGACATTTGCTGTGAGTTGTCTGAGTGAACTATATTTTTCAACTGAAAGTTATAGGAATAATATACTTTGTATATTGTGCTAATTTATACCCATCCAGCTCACCCTGAAACATCATTTGCAGCAAAAAAGCATAGTATGAAAATACAATTAATATACACTGAGCAATGTACCATTTGCTTTATCAAGACATACAATAACATCAAAAAATGTTTTCAAATCTGATTTAGATTTATAATGTCATAAAAGTTTAGCAAAGACTGGACTCAACAATACATTATATTTTTTTAAAAGTCTATCTTTCTGCAGTAGTCACATGTCATATGTATGTTGAAAAAGTTAGTGGTTGCTATAATCATTCCTCCTGTCCATACTGGCCATGAAGAACCCTCTTCATATTGCAACTACACCATAATAGATGAGATACAAAAAAAAAACACAGTCCGTCTGTGTAAAAAAAAATTAAAATGTTCAGCTGAGGAAAATACGAGTCTAGTCCTCTTCATCTGTCTTTCCTGGCTAAGCTACAGCAGAGAGATACTTCTGAAGTTCAGAGTTGTAGGCAGATTTGTTGTCAGTGTTGTGTCTGTTTGCCCATCAGTTTTTGGTTCCCCTGCACAACTGAATATTTTATATGTACAATGAATCAAATGACTACAAGTAATATGAATCATGTCTCTCATAGTGATAAAACCACAGAGAATTATCAACAACTCAACAGTTTCCCTCAGCTGTATAGAACATTTAAGCATGTTTCAGCACATTGTTTTTGTTTTATTCAGCCTGTAACTGTTTTGGTTCAGTTGTTTCTGCTGCTCCCAAGTGAGCAATCTATTAATTCAAGTAAGAGTTGAATCAAAGGCAACTGGATTTGGTTTGTAGGTTCCTGAAGATGTTTCACTTCTCATCGGAGAAGCTTCCTCAGTTCTGACTAACTGGCATGGAAACCCAGGTACTTATCCTCTGTGTGGTCAGTTAGTATATGCAGTCCTCACTGCACTGGACGGCATACACCAGGTTGCTTTTCTTATGTTTTGGTGTGCGATCTTTTGGGTGGACCAGTTTTTGTCTCTGCACGTTGCTCGGCCTGAAGAACACCAGGATCCTCCTGAGTTTCTCAGATACTCCAGACACATATGGAATGACAATGTCATTGTGTCTGTCATTCTTCTCCTCATCACCATGGGGTTTGTACTCTTTCTGGACTTTGTGGTGGTTTTCAAAAAGGTCCAGCTGGGGTACACACAAGCTTTGAGTGCATTCATCAAGTGTTTCCACTCCTTGTCTTGTGCCTGTACACTTGTTCGGAATGTTCTTAACAAAATAACTGCTCAACAAATGCATGGCTCATGTATTCAGCAGTCTACCTTCACCCCAAGAACAGGGACACATAATGATAATGTTCATATTTTTGACAGGGAGGATAGGATCTCTCACTTACACTTGGATCTCTCACTTACACTTGACCTCATGTGACAACATGAACGGTCATTCACACTTGGCCGACTAAACACCCAGGAGCACCAACATATTAAGTGGTACCATTGACTTGTTTAATGACTCCACAGGTGATAAGTACCTGAGTGTCCAGTTGCCTTTTATTCAACTCTTACTTGAATACCATGACCTGGATGACTTAGAACCTTCACAGACAATCTATTAATGCAACTATAATCTCAACCCAACTTTACTCCCAACTCCAAAAAGTAATCAAACCATAAACTAATAATAACCTAATTTAGCCCTGTTTCCAACCTTAGAGGGCAGCGCTGCATGAACATCTATTGAAAGGGAAAACTGACTTCAACACAAGACAGAGACACAACACTACAGGCAGTATTATAACAATAATTATTCTACACTCGACAGTCACTTGATTTGTCTAACTCACATTGCTGAAGCCTCATATTAGTTTCAGCTGAACTGAACTCTTTCAATGTACATATGGAATATAACTACTCTAATAAAGATATTGAGATGCCATCCTTGCCATAAATACCATAGATACTGTAAGGCCAAATCAGTAATCAGAGTATCATATTTTTCAAAATCTTTTTTTCTTCCACTGCTACTGGCAGTTTTTTTCAGATTTTGTGCTTCTTGATTGGACATTTTTAATAGCTCTTCAATTAGCAAGGGATAATCCAGAAGGAAGCATGCATCACACATAAACTAATAACCTGGGTTTACCTCCCATTTATACCATTGCCACTTGTCATAGTTCAAAATACTAGTATTGTTTATTCATAATTTGGTTTAAAAGGAAAGGATGTTGGCACTGTTCTTGTGAATATTGTAATAAACATTACTACTTCAACAAGTAGTAGATGCTGTGGCCTTGTAAGAACTGAAAACAGCAGCCTTCAAGGTATGAGTGTCGATTCAGAAGTGATAAGGACATATCAGAGCCATGCGGGTACATAATAATGTACAAAATGCACACCTTCGGGCCAGAATTAAGTGTTATCTATGTCCATGATACAATATAATATGGTGAGTATTAGTTCTCTGTGGACTTTGTCTAAACTAATGTGGCCACAAACATTCTCATTGTCTTGCTAGTTTTGCCCAAAGCATCACAGAAGCAGAGAATTTAGGTTATGTCACAACATGAAACAAACAATTGCAACACTGCATCTAACTTGAATGAGTATAACACTGACAATTGATGCCCTTATATGGCAAAACTGTTGACTTGTTCCTCTTCAGTCATTTTTTGTAAACTCGCCTGCCTCCCAGCGTAGAGCCATGGCACTCTTGCGTCTTCCTCCTGTGTAGGCCTCTGGAAACTGAGAAAGACATTCAAAGCACTTCCTCCACTTCCACCTCCACCTCCTCTCTCAGGTAATTAGACTGAAGGTGAAATAAGCAGATTAATTTTGCATCTTAATATTGCTGTTCAGGGTTAACAATCCTTTCTTGTATTGTAAATCAAGACAGTGTACTCAATAGATGCATACAAATTTAAATGATAATATTTTTCATTAGGTACAGTACAATGAGCATATTGAATTATTTTTATTGATGATTGTCTCTGTGAAATAGGATTTAAAAAAGAAAATATAAGCAGGAGCTTACTTTGTGATCACATGATAAAGCAGAGCGATCCATCCTGCAGGCTGTTTTCATTGGGGATGATGGAGAGGACTTGCACTTCACTGGTACATCAACTAATAACAAAGACCGAGGATCAACCATAGATTAAAGATATATGCACAAAATGTTGTAAATAATGTATTGTTCTACCATCAATATTTCGCTGACATACCTGAATTGTCAAATGCCAAAGTGTCCATATGTATCCTTTCTGTATTGAACCTGTCTTTGCCATATAGATTTGCTCTCTCTTTCTTTAGCTCTTCCTCCCTTTGCTTAACAATCTTAATCTCTTCATCCACCAGTGAAATTGTGCTTCTTGAGCGCAGCTTGAAAAAGGGGTTGTTCAGGAACATTTTTTCCTGGGGCTGCTCACAGGCTTTGTTGAGGGAGAACTCTGAGGCACTGCGAATAATCAGATTGGATGTCTCTAGGATGATGACATTGGAGCTGTTGTCTTCAGCATGCCACTCACCTGCCCGAGCTGCCACGCTGTCTTTGCTATGTCTTGGACTGGAGCTGAAATCATTGCTAGGGTCAAGAATGATCACGTTGTTTGCTGACACTTCATGTTTCAATGGTTCCTTAGTGGGTGAGGAGGTGATGATGAATGATGGCGTGAGTGGAGTACTTATGGATCTGGGGATACTTCGGGATGGAGCGCAATCAGTTGATTTGCCCATCCTGGAGAGGCCCCTCTCTCGCCGTAAGTTTTCCTCCTTCTCCATTGATATGCGAATCTCCCTTTCAACTGGTGTTTCTGGGTCATCACAAGGGGACCTATAACTGGAATCATCTAGGCCGGAATCCTCTGAGCAAGGGCTGAATTGGGTGTGAGGATAATCCCCAACCAGATACAAGCTCTCCAGATCATGTGCTTTTTTCTGGGTTCTTTCAATGTTCCGGACCGGTGTGTACATGAAGCTGTGGCTGCCATGGAAGCTGGGTTGTTTGGTTGTTGGTAAGACAATCTTGTTCATGGTTTGCTCTTCCATTTCCCTCCACTGTTTACGAGCCAGTTGGAAGTCCACATGCTCTGTGCTAACATTCTCACTCTTGGTCTCCTGTATCACACAAAAGTCTTTAGGTAGCTTCTTGTTTGGATCCGCATTAATGTGCTGTTGGTAGGTGGTATGGTTATGATTGGCATCTCTGCCATTTTCACTCTCATCTTCAGAGATTTTGGACAAACTTTGAAGACCTAAAGGATTATATTTAACCTCTTGTGGAGGGGTGGGAATGGAAATAATGTTCTCTGGTTGTTCCAAAACTTCTTCCACTTGTGGAACCTCAAAACTGACCTCTTCAAAGTTGTTGTTGTCTTGTTCTTCGAAGTCTCTCACCTCGACTTTCTGCACAAAGAGCTCCTGAGCACTCAGCTGAAGACTGTCCAAATATGAGTCATCATCTTCTTTATTTATAGAAGAGGAGAATATTGTTCTCCATTTTTCATCTGTCTCACTATCTGAGGAAGCTGCTGCAATCTCAACTCTGAGGCATTCATCTGTTTCATCATGGTCATGGTAGGACTCATCTGACATTGCCTCTTCTCTAATGCACTGCTCTAATGTCGTCTCCTCTGTGGTGGGTGGGTCAAATAGGATATCATGGCCCCCATTGTCTTCTTCTGTGTCTATTGCCAGATTTTGATATCCATCATCTTCTCGAGTCAGCTCACTATCCTCAACCTCAGGTTCTGGCTCAAGGTATAACTCTAGCTCAGGGTTTTGCTCCAGCTCAGGGTACTGGTCTGGTTCAGGGTCTTGTTCTGGCTCAGGGTAATGCCCCAGCTCAAGGTCTTCCTCTGGTACAGGGTATTGTTCTGGTTCAGGGTATTGTTCTGCTTCAGGGTACTGTTCTGCTTCAGGGTACTTCTGTGGTTCAGGGTCTCGTTCTGGCTCAGGATACTGCTCCAGCTCAGGGACTTGTCCTTGTTCAGGATCTTGTTCTGGTGTGTCCTGCCTCTTACGATGGACCTCATTCTCATAAACACTGTCAGCACTGGAGAGTGTGTCGGATACAGATGAGGTGACTGACTCATTCCTGTTGAGCTCTTCATGCCCTGTTTCTAATATCAAAGCTTCCTTTTGATCCTGACAAGGCATTTCAGTGCAAACACTGGTCTCAGTGCAGTCAGGCTTGTCAATCTCAATTGTGTCAGTTGGCGGGTCGGTTAATATTTTGTCATGCATCATGTTTTCCTGCGGTGAATCTGATGTGTCTGTCTCTATTAAAACTTGCTCTTCATCTGCACTGAAATCCTTCCCCTGCTCAGGTGAATCAGCTACAGCGACCTCCACTTCACAGTCCATCGGCAGCTCTGATTGTTCAGTGGTTTCCATGGCGACAGAGACAGAGTTATAATTCTCAGCTGTGCTGCAACCTTCGTTCAGTTCTTTTCCATCTGCCTCTCCATCCACCGAGGTAGCTTTCTGAGAAAAGACAGAATAAGGAAAAGAGACTTTCATTGTCATGGGAGATTAGTTTGTACCCTTGCTAAATGTATTCTCCTGCTTGGAATTTTTTGCAGTCCTAATCCTGTCTTCCTCCAGTGTCTTCCTGTATTTAAAATCTCTTTTACTTTTCCTGAGGACAAGTCCACTCTTTCAGTTTCCCCATGTGACAACCCCCCAAATAACCAGCAAAGACATTATCATGTAAAAAGATAAAAGCTCATGAATTAAACTCACTCAATACTTAAAGAAATCTATCCATAATACCACTATTATATGCTTACTTATTGTGAAGGAAATAGAACATACAAATAAGACCTTGAATTGTCAGACTGAGGATCTGTTGTGACACAATTTTTGTCAATACAGAAATCATGACAGTGATTATCATACTTATTGTCACGCTGGACTGGCTCAGTAAAACTGAATGTTATTATGAATGCAATCATACCAATCTGACTTGGCAAATTCTTGTGAACAAGTCTTGGAGTGCAATAACACAGTGAAGTTGTCCATGGACAGCACTTAAATGTTCTGTGCCAGGTGGAGAGACACTTCGCATCAGATGAGTGGAGGAATGGGGGTTGGTGATGACGATGGTGGTGGTGATTTGTGTGTGTGTGTGTGTGTGTGTGTGTGGGGGGGGGGTTGTTGTCTGTGCTTGCCGTTGCTATGCTGAGTGAAAGTTTCCCTAAGTGGGTTATGTGCAGAAAGAGAGGAAGCATATCAAAAGCAGCTGAAAGAGATGGCATTATATCTGTTCTTATGTAAGACTGTGGGGCTGGGTCTGCCTCCCACACACTGAGTGTCCCTTCAAGATGATTAGCTGAGCCCCCAATCCCTGTGTTCACACATGTACTCACATACTCACAGAAATTTAAATTACTATTAGTAGTCACTGTGAGAACCATCACGGATTAGATTCATTCCTTGACTTTTTTAAGACACACTCCCCAAATGCCTCGAACTCCTCCAAGCTAATTGTGGGTAACAAAAAACCCCCAAGAAACAAAAACACAGAATCAAACAAGATCTAAATTAATTAAACATTTTAGCTGAGCACACTGTCAGTTGTACTTTTATGTAGCCCCTCTGAGCTGCATACACCTTAATGTGTCTTTAATATTAATTATTTTATTGATTTTTTTTTATTAAAGCAGAGATTGCATCAGCAATGTGTCATTAACAACATTCTACAGTGGTGTGAAAAAGTGTTTGCTCCCTTCCTGATTTGTTTTTTTTTTTGCATGTTTGTCACACAATGTTTCAGATCATCAAACAAATTTAAATATTCGTCAAAGACCACACGAGTAAACACAAAATGCAGTTTTTAAATGAAGGTTTTTATTATTAAGGGAGAAAAAAAAATCCAAACCCACATGGCCCTGTGTGAAAAAGTGATTTAACAGGGGGGGCCCTGTTAAAACATAACTTAACTGTGGTTTATCACATCTGAGTTCAATTTCTCTAGCCACACCCAGGCCTGATTACTGCCACACCTGTTCCCAATCAAGAAATCACTTAAATAGGACCTGCCTGACAAATTGAAGTAGACCAAAAGATCCTCAAAAGCTAGACATCATGCCCAGATCTAAAGAAATTCAGGAACAAATGAGAACAAAAGTAACTGAGATCTATCAGTCTGGAAGTGGAGTCCCAAAGCTTTAGAAATGGCTTTATAACCTTATAAAGCCATTTCTAAAGCTTTGGGACTCCAGCGAACCACAGTGAGAGCCATTATCCACAAATAGCGAAAACATGGAACAGTGGTGAACCTTCCCAGGAGTGGCCGGCCGACTAAAATTACCCCAAGAGCGCAGTGACGACTCATCCAAGAGGTCACAAAAGACCCCATAACAACATCCAAAGAACTGCAGGCCTCACTTGCCTAAGTTAAGGTCAGTGTTCATGACTCCACCATAAGAAAGAGACTGGGCAAAAATGGCCTGCATGGCAGAGTTCCAAGACGAAAACCACTGCTGAGCATAAGAATATTAAGGCTCATCTCAATTTTGCCAGAAAACATCTTGATGATCTCCAAGACTTTTGGGAAAATACTCACAACAAAAGTTGAACTTTTTGGAAGGTGTATGTCCAATTACATCTGGCGTAAAAGTAACACCGCATCTCAGAAAAATAACATCATACCAACAGTAAAATATGGTGGTGGTAGTGTGATGGTCTGGGGCTGTTTTGCTGCTTCAGGACCTGGAAGACTTGCTGTGATAAATGGAACCATGACTTCTGCTGTCTATCAAAAAATCCTGAAGGAGAATGTCCGGCCATCTGTTCGTAACCTCAAGCTGAAATGAACTTGGGTTCTGCAGCAGGACAATGATCCAAAACACACCAGCAAGTCCACCTCTGAATGGCTGAAGAAAAACAAAATGAAGACTTTGGAGTGGCCTAGTCAAAGTCCTGACCTGAATCCTATTGAGATGCTGTGGCATGACCTTAAAAAGGCGGTTCATGCTCGAAAACCCTCCAATGTGGCTGAATTACAACAATTCTGCAAAGATGAGTGGGCCAAAATTCCTCCACAGCGCTGTAAAAGACTCATTGCAAGTTATCGCAAACGCTTGATTGCAGTTGTTGCTGCTAAGGGTGGCCCAACCAGTTATTTAGGGGCAATCACTTTTTCACACAGGGCCATGTAGGTTTGGATTTTTTTTTCTCCCTTAATAATAAAAACCTTCATTTAAAAATTGCATTTTGTGTTGTCTTTGACTAATATTTAAATTTGTTTGATCTGAAACATTTAAGTGTGACAAACATGCAAAAAAAATAAGAAATCAAGAAGGGGGCAAACACTTTTTCACACCACTGTATATTCTACAATGACCCCTCAAGGAGGTATATGGAGTTACACATGTAAGAAAATATATTTTTTGTGGTGGTCAGCTCCAAGTCCTTCGGTTCTTACTGAAGATGTAATCTTTTAATTTTCTTTTCTCATTTACCCCCCCCCCTCCGCCCCCAAAAAGAAAAAAATGCCATTACTCAAACAGCAGGAAGGATTGCATTTGCTGGGAACAAATTTCAGTGGCGGGTTCATCTACATATCGTGTTCCTGTGAGTGTTTCTGGCATCAGGACAATGTATGCGGGATTCAGTTAAAAAATACCCAGCAAAACTACAGTGCGCATGTGTTCTTGGAAATGAAGGAAGCAGTGCAGTGGTCTGATGTTTTTTAAATTCTTTTTGGACAACAATAGGTTAAGATATATCAGGCTGTGGATACACACACAAGATTTGTTAATAGATGCCTTTATTGTTGGTTGGTTTATAAGAGTATTATCAATGCTTCTACCCTGACCAGTGAACTTGAAAGCCCCATTTCCAGTATAATTCAATGATTATTCATGCAATCAGCACAAAACATGATAAACATACTCAAGAAAGTCAAGAAGCAAGATTGCGGTGAAATTTTGAATGCAATCAATCATGAGCAGCCAGAGACAAGTACCTTCATTTAGAAAGGTTAAATACTGTGTTTGTAGAATGATATTTTGTATAAGTACAAAGTTTGTGCAGGAGAAGTAAAAGGGGTTCTAGCTTAAAACATTAAGTTCTGTGTATATGAATCTTTTGATGTGCAGCTTGTGATGCCACTTGTGCACACTGCATTTGAAAAAAATCACCAAAGGACTAGTTAATTTCCTTAGCTTGTGATTTTATATCTTGGTAATTTCTTGCATCAACATTCCAAAATTGTCCTAATTTGAAATAGTTTTGTAACAAAAACATCTTGATGAGATGTGACACAGAAGTGTCTAGGACTGTGTCTGATAGTTTCTATATGTCCATCTATTTATTCACAAGTTTGTAGATCAGTGTGAGTTTTTACAACATATGAATTAAAACATAGCAGATTGATCTCTACATCCTTCAAATTATCATCCAGCTCCCTGGTCTCCTAAAATAATGCTATATTGAACATACTGTATCTTCAAACTGTTCACTGCCAAAACATGGTTATGGCTATGATTAGGGAACTCAAGGCACCGTTTAAGTGCTTTAGTACACTTTAGTATGTGGGATACAGGACATGAATCCCGGTCTCTGGTGTCAGAGTTGAGCAATTGACTGTTCATTTGTTATCTAAATAAGAGCCATTTCTGACTGCATTATGTTCCCAAATGACTAAATTCTGTATGCAGAGATTGTGTCTAAAATGCTTGCTCAGATGCTCAGGCTTAAACCATATTTCATACCAACCTGTGTTTTCTCCAATCCTTTGGAGCGTTGGTAGCGCACATCCTCAGAAATAGTTGCTATGCATGAAATACAGGCACAGATCATGTGGGTGGTTGGGAGTATTAGAAAATACCCATTGGGAAATCATGCTGTAGGGTGACCTTTTGGGAGAGGTACTGCGTCATCCAATGAAGATAAATAGGGCAACTGACACATTCTTAAAGCAGTGAGTTGTAAATATGCAGTTACCATTCCTATGTCTATCTAACTGTCTTGGTGTCATCCGACAGGCTTGGTTCATCTTGTGAACAGATAACTGTCTGTGTGACCATGTGGAATTATGGGGTCAATACTGAATATTATTAGATAAACACTAAAAATTGGGAATAGGTATTTTGTGCCTGTGTTTCTGCCTCCTTTATGGAAGGCTCTGGTCGAATCACCCCCACCCTGCAGCTGATGTCATGTGCTCTTGCTGCCAAGTGTCAGGCCAGCAGCTCACCAAGGCCTGTGGACTCTTTTCACGCCAAAGCTCAGAGTATTTAACAGGATGTGAATGGCTGCTGACCAAACATCGCCAAGATTTTAATCCTTTCGCCTTCCTCTTTCTCATCTCTCTTTGAAACAGTCACAGTACACACATTCCTTTCATCAAGTCTGCTCCTGCATAATGTGACCAAGCAGAGTCTAACCAGAGACTGACATCAGTGTTTGAGCTGCAGTGTCTGTTGTGACAATGTTTGAATCACCCACAAATCAATATAATCATCTTAGTGTGTGAATTACTCCAGCCTGATGAAACAGGACAGAATACTGCTCCCTGCAGACTGATTTGACAGCTTTATAGCAGCACCAGGCAATATTTGAATATAAAAAACACCTATCATTTTTTGTGTGTGCAACATTTATTTCTCTACAAATTATGATGCTGTAAATTCACTTTATTTTCCCACATATAGTTCTGATAGCTCCCAGGTTGGGTCTCTGTAGCATGAGAACCCTAGGTCAGAAAAATAGGCTTGTGTGGTGTGAGATAAGATAAGATAAATCTATATTTGTCCTTCAGTGGGAAAATTTGCAGCAGGAGGACATAAATGATGAAGTAAATGGCAAGAGATCTACTTAAATGCCCAAACACAAACCATAAATACCCATTTTAAATCACTCCAAATAAAATGGATAATGAGATTGTGTACACCATTGGTTCCCAAACTGGGGAGCGTGCCCCTCCTAGGACGGATTAGTATATGTGTGTGTTGCTGTTGTATGTAAGTTTACATGATAGACATGCCCTGAAGCTAATGATATAGCTACGTGTGAAGACAAAATGGTCAAACTGCAGGAATTAATTTGCTTGGCAATGTTGTGTAACTTTGATCAGCACCCAGCAGCCAGCATGCTCAGTGGATGTCAGATGGTCGTGCCCCAGGCATCCATGGTACATGTCCACAATGCTGGCTCAGCTCTGAAGGAGGGGAACTCCATCAATACCATCAATACTGATTGGACACACAAAAAAGTGGCAAACTTTCCTGTTAAATGTGGAACAAAGGGCACACTATTTCATTCAATTATCCAAGCATTCTGGATAGAGATTTTTGATAATGATGGTCAGTATGCCCAAAACTATGTATCCTCATGATTTTTCTGGAGATTGTCAACTGGGCAGCAAGAAAATGACTGCCCTTTGTTTTTTACAAGCAAGTTAATTTGTTTATTACAAGCAAGGCCTTCTCTGTCTCACAGCTGCATCCAATACCACTTCGTCACTTAAAAGCTCCACTCATTCTCCTCTCAAGCTGCCAGATCGTCCCCTGTTGTCTAGTGCTTTGTGTTTTTCAAAATTCCCAGTCTTTTCCTGCCTTCCAGTGTCTCCAGTGAATTCATCCCAACCTGCTCCACCTGTACGTCTCCTGCCATCCTACCTACCACCCACTGCCCAGCCTCCAACCACTGAAGCTTCTCCGCTCTACCTGGACTTCCTGTGTTTAGTCATCTTTTGTTTTCTTGTAAGTCCTGGAGTTTCTCTGTTTAATAAATCCCGTTTACCCTTCCTGTGTCTGTGTCTCTCCTGGGTCCAGTAAAGAAAACCTAAATCTCAACACACTGATGATTATAGGAAAATACTCCACTTTTGAGAAGATATAGAGAAATGAGAAATCATGTTTGCCTTGATTACTTACTGAACTTTTTATTGACTTCCTTATACTTGTACAGATTTTAATCTCTGCTACCCTTATTGTTTTGCATTGTCAAGGCAGAATATAATTAGATGTGAGTTCTTGTGCTGAAAATTCAATAAATACAGTTTTTGATAGACGTTCCTAAAAGTTGGATATTGAAAAAGTGAACACTTCATGTTATTTGCTGCAAGTCTCGTGCAACAACATTTTGCATTCTCTTCTTCTCCTGTGAGGTTTGCTCGGTCAAGTTTTCCTAACTCAGATTCACCAAACTCTCTGAAAGTGAAAAATTTGTTGTGGGTTGCTCGTTTCAGTCTGTTACCTGTTCATACGCAGGTGTGCATTCATGAGATTTCATCAGTAGCGTAATTAGCATAGCATAATTGATAGTGCTAAAAACACTATATAAATGAACCTCTTCTGTTCCATTTGTGGGAAAGTTTCACCAAAGATGTTCCCAAAGTACCAAAAGAGAGTTTCACACTATAGAGCTTTAAGTTTTGCTGTGAAAAGATAATAACCTTAGCAAAGTCAGACGCATAATCAAAGAACCAAACAATTAGAAAACATTACAATATAATAATATAACAATACAGCTGTCAATCATGTTATCATTCTGAGAGATTTTACTCAAGAGTTATATTTTTATTTTTACAACTTGCAGAACTCTTGACTCGTACACAAGCATTTCATTTATGTTGCTATATATTCATGTATACATTTATATATACACTATAATTGTGTACATAATAGTCCTTTCTATTCTTTACCTTTATTTGTTCAGCTTTATTGTCCATATATGTAGCTGTTCCTGTGTAAGTACATCGAGAGCATTGAAAAAAATATTTTATTTGCACTAAGTTTGTCTTGGTTATATAAGCAATATTTTACTGTAGTTAATTTTGGTTTCATCTTTAAATTCCAAATTCATTCAGATTAAGAAATTATGAGAAGGTAGACAATCTGTACATGACTCCGTTTGTATGAGAAAATTGATAAATGCCACAAATTCTCTTAAATCACTTGCATTGCAATTACTTGATGACACCTCAGTTCTTGGATGAGGCCCAATGTGTACGTTTTTTTCATCAAGACAGCCATCTATTCCTAAGCCAGTGGCTCCTAAACCAAGTGACATATGACGAGGGGGAAAATGTGGAATGCACCCAGACACCTTTTCCACATCCCTCAAGTGTTAATAACATTATTATGAGCTGCATTGTCATGTAGTTAGTTGAAAAGTAAGACAGTTCTGGTGAAAACTGGTACTTTTTTTTTTTTTTTTTACCAACGAGGTTACAGCTTGCATTGCTTCCTGCTAAATGATAATGTTAGGGTGCATTTAAATGATGTAAGCATAGTGGGTTTCAATTTGGATACATCCAATTGCACATATGCATATTTAGCTGAACTTGATAACATTTGATGTTAAAATGTCTGAGCATCTGAATGGCCTTTTTTCACCTTAAATAGATTCAGAAACTGCTTTTGGTTAACAAATGAACATTCCTGACATTCATTCTGTAAATATTGTCCACTTTCTTCCAACTCAGGTTTAAGCAAGCTCATGATAAAAATATAATATGATATTTAGCTAATTTGTTCATGGCCATGCCAGAACACAGTATGGTGTGCTCCTTGCTCACATTAAGTGATCATTAAATTTGTTGTATCCATCCCTTTTCATGCACAACTGGCCAGTTGCACTTCATTTTTTGCCAGTGGAAGTTATCAACAACACACACACACACACACACGCCTACAAGGACACGTGCATGTGACAGACTGTGCCATGGTAACCATCAACAGGCCTGACACTTGCTCAGCTGTCGCCTCCTCCACCTCCCCCTCACCACCTCATCAGCAAACTGTTAAATGTGATGGAAAGCAGTGCTGTGTTCATGTCACGAGGGACAAACGGTAAATAAAAACTTCCTACTAACAAAGTTCATTTTGCCATATTGCATGAGTATTGATTATATATATCAATTAATGTATATCAGTATATGATTAAATGAGAAAAATCTTGGTCATATATTGAACACAGTGGAATGTAGTGAATGTGAATGAACTGTATTTACTTTGTGTACGCGGATGTGACTGTGTGAAAATGAAAGATCATCATCATCTCAAGCAGACAAAGCACACAAGTAAAAAGTCACTTTGGTTACGAGTTAGGACAGCGTGACTTGTTAACCCTTCCTTAGCAAGTCGTAGTGAAACTGGAACTTCCAGGCTCAGTTCAAGAAATAACTCAGGAAACTTAATTCAAAATCTCAACGTTATGAAAATCCAGCCACACACAATCGTACTCAACAGCAGATCATGTGTTTTACTCTCTTTGTCCAGCTGGGGATCCGCATACTTTTAAAAATGATCTAATAGTGTTTCTCCTTTTAGTGGCCTTTTCAGTTGTGGCAGATGGCTGTCCATCACAGAGCTTGGTTCTGTCCGAGGTTTCTTTCTGTTAGAAGGAAGTTTTTTCCTCGCCACTGTCGCCAAGTGCTATTTCATGATGAGAACTGTTGGGTCTCTATAAGTAATATTATAAAGAGTATGGTCCAGACCTGCTCTGTATGTACTTGAGATGACTTTTGTTGTGATTTGGCGCTATACTAATAAAATTGAATTGAATTGAAATAGAGTTTTACAAACATAATTTTCCAGAAGACAAGATCATCACAGATTAAGATAAAATAAGGTAAGATAAATCTTTATTCGTCCCTCAGTGGGGAAATTTGCAAAATGTCAGCAACCTGACAGACTGAAGCTGTAAGAATGGACAAGGAGGGTTGATCAGCATGAATGTGGTCAGACAGCAGAAATTACAGCTAAGAAGTTGGAAAGATGGCTTTAGACGAGAGTGTAATGATGATATATACGGAAGCTGTAGTTTGCTGAAAACTAATAAACCAATAATCATTATTTGCCTTTGTTAAAATCATGGTGGGTGTCATGATGAAGTATCAAGTAGTAGAACCCCATTTGACATAGAATATATAAATAATGATATAATAATGATAATAATATATAAATAATGTTAGATTAGCCTGAGTTAATGTCCATGTGTGGTTTTGATTATTAGCCTCACTACTATTGACCAAGCTTTTTAGCATCATTCTCTTGTGTGATGTCTGTTTCATGCTTTTGTCGAAAGTTTGTGAAAAAGCATTCAAAATGCTTTAAGTGCATCACAGAGTGCAGGCTACAGCCTCTTTTCCTCAGAAGATGTCTGCATTGAAATTCATATCAGCTTATTAGTATTTTGATGCGCTCTCGTGATTTCCTGAGCCTAACCCAGCTGCACCCCTGACACCCAATTTGCCTCCCAAACTAAAAACAAATTAATTACTTCAGTGATTAAGAGTTATTAAATTATTTAACAGTTAAAATTTAAAAATGTCTCGAATCCAGTTATTAAATAACCATTAGTTCACTATGCAATGACAAGATTTTTGAAATAAGTAAGTTTGATGATGAATTCAGAACATAGTCAGCAATACCAATAATATGTGGACTGCATGTACCGCCAGTAAATGAAATATACTAAGAGATATTGCTGATGTTCACAAAAAATGCGTGAGAAGTGCAAGGAGGGAGAGTTAGCGCCGTTTATGATAATGCAGCACAGTGGGGATACAGACATTTCATTGAGGAGATGAGCATATACAGTGTGGATCTATCTGTCTGTTTGTCACTGTTAACAGAGACTCCATTCCACAATGTAGTTCGTACACTTCACTGATAATTCACAGACTTGTAAAGTCACATTAGGCTTCTTGATCAAAGAATGTTTTTTTAAATCACATTAGTGATATAAAATGAGTCAGCATCACATCAATGGATGGTTCTTATAATGCCTGGTTTGGGGGCGTGATGCTGCCCCCGCAGCACACCTCACTTCTGATTCCAACAGATACCTTCTCTTCTCTCTACTTTTTGTGTCTTACACAAACCAAGTACCTCAAGCACAGACAGAGAAAAGCAGGCAGACAGGAACGGGGACAGGTGAGTGTCATGTAGCGCCCCTTGTAATGCACTTTATTTAGGGCCATTGTGAATCTCCTATAGAGACAAAAAGAATATTGGCAGTTTGAGAGACGTGCTAGCACAAGTAAAAGTCTTGTGCCTGTACTGCATACTGGTGAGTACCGAGACACCATGCCATAGAACTCCATTGTTGTCTGAAAACTATTAAAATCACATCCATGAGCCACACTGCCACTGAAAACAGCCCCCAACAAATGCATCATTTCCTTCTGTTTGAGTAACCTTTGCTAAAATCTACAGTGTCCAGCTGTTCTCGGAAACTACTGAGCCTTTTTATAAAAATGAAATAAAATATTTGAGCTGAGTTTTTAAATAGTAAACGGACTGTATTTATAAAAGCGCTTATCTAGTCCATCGACCAGTCAAAGCACTTTACAACACATGTCAACATTCACACACACATTCATACACTGATTTCAGAGGCTGCCATGCAAAGTGCTAACCTGCTACATCATGAGCTCATCACGGCGAGCCTGGGATTGCAAGCCACAGACAAGGGGAGGGAACTCTTGAAGTATTGAGAGATGGACGAACAGATTGTTGGTTTTGGTCTTTTCATGACATTTGTTGACAATGAAAAACATAAAATAACACCAGCTTAAAGCAATCAACTGGTAGAAACCTTGGAACGATGAAACATGTCAGAAATCATTTGTATTTGCTTTCTGTAATCTACATTTTTGAAATTATACATTTTAAAGTTAATGAGATGAATCAGAAAGAGTTAAAAGAATCTTAATTTTACGGCTGTAGATGAAAGTCCACTTTAATGTATGGAGTTAAAGCCAAACTTATCCTTCCATAGCTGCTCTACCCAACATACCACAAAGCTGACATACTGGTATACATACCATCAACATATGCTGGCTTATCCCCACAGAAATGAGATCCAGAGAACAACATCCAAATAAACAGACAGATAGAAACAAAGTACACAAACACAGCTACTGTACGCTGTCCATATGATGATGCTTTGGCAATGATGTGTGAACAGTGTTAAAATGACACACACACAGGAGTATTGGCAGAAGAGTCACTAGAGGCTGAGAGTGGCCATGGGGCTCCTGGAGGCTGTTTCCAAATGATGCGTCAATCCCAATCAAAAGTGTGTGTCCCATGGAGTGAGAGCCACAACTAAACTAAAAAAACAAGAATGCTACTGTTTTTACACTCTTGTGACTGTATTGAGTTTCCAGAAAATAACAGTAATTTGGAGAAGAATATGACATTTGTGGATGCTGGGTGCCAAACAAGAATAAATCAGTTTGTTCCAGTAAATGTCTTGTGCTGCACATGTAGTAATGATTTTCACATTTACAGAGGCTAAAGTGGCAGTTTTGCTTCAAAATGTAACAGTCAAAAGCAACATGTCCTCTGTGTTGTTTGTCATTGCCCCCTGCTACAAATGACCATTATAGAAGTGTAATCAGAAGTGTAAGAGGAGAGATCAAGCGTGAACTGTTAGTTAAAATTGATTTATTTGATTAAAAGAAAAAAATAAACTAAAGAAAAACAAACAACACAAAAAGGAAGAAACCAGGACAGAGAGCCAGAGTTCCAGCTCCCATGTCCACCCTTACAGACTCACAGTCAAATGAGAGGTTTTTGAAAGCTTTCATTCTGAGTCCTTTAAGCAGACTGTCTGTGATTCCATAACTCTGCTGACTGTGCAAAAGGACAGTCAGTGCAAAACAATAACATTGCATTTCCATGCAACTCAGTAACCAGACAAGAAAGACAAGAACCTTGTGAATTATCACTTGAATTGAGTGCCCACTCCTCTGGAAACTGTAAATCTCCAAGCTGAGGAGCAGCTGCATGGCAAGTCATTTTCACATTTAATAGAACCACACTCCTATCTGTAATAAGTTAATTAATATTTGATATCCATAATAGTATTTCTGAATTGTATTCTCACTAGTCAGAAGAATTCTATTGCAGATGTTCAGAATGTTCACTGTGGGTATCAAAAACACAACTGTGGATATGTAAAATTGAAAGCCCAATACACATGAATGTATTTGTCCTAAGATAAATGACGTTTTGGATATTTGAAATGACAAGTGTGGATCGGAAGAATGTTATTGTAGACATCTAAAATGTTGCTTTTGCTTTTGCAAATGTTAGCTTTAGAGACCAAAACCGTTTTTTTTTTTTTTTTGTACCAGGCTGTAAAGGTGTTTATTTCTACTGTAAAGTTGAGCATTGAGCAAAATGGGGGTCAACAGGGATTGACTCGCTTTTAGAGCCAGCCTCAAGTGGCCATTCGAGGAACTGTATTGGCAGTCCCACGGTGGCTTCATTTCTTTGCCCCAGAGGTTGCCACTTGGTGACGTATCATGTTTTTTATTTCTCAGCAGCCATCCAATGTAACTTTTCTTCTGACATTTAACATCAGATCACCATTTCCCATCACACGTGCCTCGTGCTGGCCTGTCTGCACGACAGTTTGTTCAAAATGCAAATGTCACTTTTTGTTAAGGTTTGCTATGTGTCTATTCAGAGGTGACAATTCTTGACTCCAGCTGTATTTTACAAATATGTTTTTGAGTTTTTGTTTTCTTTGTTGAATGGGTGGACACTGCTGAGACCTGCTGCATGTCTATAATTAATTTGCCAGAAGGCTTAAGGTTCAATAACAACTGCTGGTTCAGCATAAAATGCAACCTGTTTAAGCTTCTACGCTGGGCCGAACTGGAAACTGAGCCAGCCCTGTTGTATTCACCATGCACACACGCACACACATACAGAGATAGAGAGAGAGAGAGAGAGAGAGAGAGAGAGAGAGACTGCAGTCACTTGTATGCAAAGGTTCAGTCTGACAGATGTCAAATGTGATGCAAGTGTGTTGTTGATGTCAACTATGACAGACATTGGTAGACGTTCACTCAGGGAGATACAAATCATCCATCAAAGGGATGCAGATGCTTTGTTGTGTGCATGTGTGTGTTTGCACATGTTAGTCTTTGTCGCAGCTACACACAGGCAGTGACACAAGTTTTCATTTTGTGGTTGTGAAAGCCTTGAAAACACTGGCCCCCTCTCTACACAAGAAATTCATATGCAATCATTGCAGCAGTCTGTGCAAGATGGCTGCACACTAAACCTCAAATATAGTATCATGATTTTACTCTGTCTATTAAGAGACAGGCACCGCTGAATAAAGTATAAAATATTAAGTATTAAGAAGTAAAGCTGTCAATAATCTATATTTTCCTCTCCATCATTCACCAAAAACTAAAAACACATCAGTGAGCTCCATGTTCATTACCATGAACACACACATACACACATACTGTAGTTCATTTTGACTCAGCTCCACAGACAGCGTCACATACACTGTCCTGCTGCCCCAAATACTCAACCCCCAAATGTGGATTAATCAACCACAGAAAATAACAAACACACAAATGCGCTATTTCCTCCTCTTGTTCAAAAACTACAGTGACCAGCTGTTTTACGAAAATATTCAGCTTTTTTAAAAAAAAAAGAAACTATATATTTGTGAGGTGTATTAATGGATTTCTATCTTCAGTAGGAACCAATGGACTAAGAGCAACAACGGAGAAGGAAAGTCAGACAGCAATGAGAGACAGGCCAGCGCATTCTTAGCTTACAGTCTTTTCATTGAATGTGTTGACAGTAACAAAAATATGGAACAACGTTAGCCTTACCCTTTATAACTGAACTGGATCAGACTGATCGATTGAGTGATTGAGTGATTGACTGATTGATTAATAGACACTAAATGGTGCCCTGTCTGGATGGGCTCACAAGACACTGAACAGTAACAACCAAGATGATCATGTAACAGATGATGACGATGTAGAGCGTCACAAATGTCCAGCAATTTATATCATGAAATATCTTATAAGCTATGGCATGAGAATCTGTGTAAGATGACATACTTATACTTATAAATCTCAGCAAGACAAAAACTTCCTCATTAAAACACTTCCTCGATATGTTCAGAGAACTACACGACTCAGGATTCTTCTCCCTTTTTTAAAATCATGGACGCCTTAGGTTACTGTATGGTATCAGCGCTAAAGATCACAAACATGCCTGCTACTCAAATGCCGCTCTTTGGAATACTTTGTATCCTCCACAAATGCTGCTCTTCATTGAATAACCTTCGCAACTGACAATCTCAGTTGCTAGACTCAAGGACTAGATATTTCGGTTAAAACACTTTTTTTAATTTGGTGCATAATACTGTGTTCATGCAAAAGCAAAATTTAACAAACCTCAAAGTCTTGCTTCAAAAATTACAAAAGAATATATCTTTTCATAGACAGATATCTCCAGACCTGAACAAATCCATCCAAAGCTATCTGTATGGACATATATCACAAGTGAGATCAAATGTTTACATTTAGGTCAGCCAACCCTTTAAAAGTATTTAATCAGACAATATCTGCATCTTAAGCCAAAATTGAAAATGTTTTCACATCAAAAATATAAGCGTTTATCCACGCCATACAAGGACAGTTTAACCTCGTCTCTTATTCACACCAACTAAGCTCACACACACACACACACACACACACACACAGACTGCTGCAGCTAGTCGACACAGCATATTATCAACCCAATAACTCTGCTCTGCTGGGAGGATTGCAGCATCCCTCCATCAACATCAGTGCCAAACATATGACGTGATTTCCATTTTAGCAGATGTAGTAGATAATTCAGTGTGGATCTATCCTGTAAAACAAAGAAAAATCTTTGTAAACTTTTGGATGTGTGTGTGTGTCTGCGTGTTAATGGACCTACCTGCAACAGTGTGACGGGCTAATGCAGAGGGCTCTGCTCTGTTTCTGAGTGCAGCCTCACACTGGCAGCTCTGCTGGCAGCTGCTGCCTCTGATTGGTTGGCAGGTGAAAGGGGGTGTACTAGATACAGCCAATACTCGAGCTTTCTCTGATGAACTCACACTCAGGCAGAGAGGAGCTGGCCGATGCTCATACTGGCATTGAGATGGCACAGCGAATGAATTAGAGTCATTTTCTTTATTTCACCTATTTTATTGAAGAGTTTGGTTTAACATTGAAAAATCATTTTTGTTTCTGTTTTCCAATTTTGTTTGTGGGCAGAGCAATTGTTTAGTTTGGATCCCCTTACAGATTTTTACAATTGGTAACACACATTTCATTATATTTCTTTACTTTTGACACAGTTCTCTTTACTGACATGCAGCTCAAGTTTCTCTAATCAGTGACACTTTGTCACTCATACAATGGCAAAGACAACAGGTAGAATTACAAGATTTATCACTGTAAATAAATGAAAAGTGATTCACAGTTTAGTCCAAATTCACTTCTGTTGCCATTTTTGAGAATGTATCTTACCAGTTGTAAAAGACAAAAAAGAGCGCAAATGATTTTTGGGCTCCACTATGCTCACCATTAACCACTAACCATTAACCATGCACACACGGCACAGCCACGGGGAGCAATCTGGGGTTCAGTATCATGCCTAAGGATCCATGGACATGCATATTGCCCACATTGACCTTCTGATCAGTGACAGGCAGCTGTTACTTCTGTGCACACAGCTGCTTTATCAGGTCCACTGTCAGCAGGAGGCTGCCACAGGTGGGAAACATGAGCTGTGCACCACTTTCTAATGATTGCTAACATCTTGATTTTTCAGCAAAATGGTTTCAAGAATGAGAAGTAAGGCCTGGCATGATCAGTAACCTTAGTTTGCTAACATTTAAACTCTCAAGTTTAGCTACAGCAGTAGCTGTATAGGCTCTATAGCAAGTAAATCCATTGTATTTACAGAACGTAGAAGGACGAAATATTAGGATGATGTAAGCTGCAGTCTGGTACAACTTAACACTATGATTATGATCTTAATGATTAACAGTTACAACTGAGCAATGGAAGCGTTGTACAGATAGATTTTATGCCATGGCTGTAGTTTTGTTTTGGTTGGCTGTTAATAATTACATTTTCTTTTACAATTTGTGTCTGTTCTGAAACAGGTCTACAGAAGCTTTGGATACTGATGCAAAAGAAAGGGAGGACCTGTGACTGTTAAATATATATATATTTCGCTACACTTTGATTCACTCCAACTTGCAAGTTGCTCTTTGACTCAGGAAACCGCTATTCAATTCTCATGAGTTTATTTAAACTATGACCTCGGTAGTTCCCTAACCTAACCTTAACTGAGTAGTAACTTTAAACCACAGTGCTCTTTCGTGTGTGGTGATGATTCTGTTTTCTGTTGTTCATTTTATAAGAAGTGACAGGCTGTTTGATCTATGCAGTGTATTAATGTTGCATTTGCTGCAATGTCCATAGGTTTTTTATTTATTCTCAGCCATCGCCATCTTCCAGGTATTGTTCCCAAGGCCATACTGACAGACAGTTGTGTACTTACTTCTACATACTACTTTGTTGTATGGACAGGCCTGTGGCGTGGACTGAAAAGGTGTTCACCAGGAAGTTTTGCAAATGTGCAATATGTATATTTTTTGTGCCTCAATGTGTCTGTGAAATCAGTTCGTCACTTGTGATATGGTATGAAAATCAAACAAATGAGCCCATTGTCGTAACTTCTATCTGGCATCAATGACATAATTAGTTCTAGTGTTTTTCCCAAATTAACCAATCAGCCAATTAATCACTGACACATCCCCATCCCATTACTCGGTGGTGCTGTGTGACTACCATTGGTGAAAACATTGAAAAAAATTAATATTGAAAAACAGCAAGTACCTTGTTTCTGTTTGAAGTTATAAAGAGATTCAGATCCAAGCTGGTCGGTTCATCTAACAGACAAAAACACATTCTCTAGCTTACCTCTAGTGCTATCGATCCATGCATACATACACACGTAAGTTTGATTATATTTGTCCAGGTTTTGCTATTCTGATGTTTTTGTTACGTGACCTCCTAGAAATGTGTAAAATGACAGCAACTTCTCAACACCACATTACATAGTAGTGGCACCACGTAATGTGTTTTAAAATATGATATGCCTCCAACACATAATATGGTGTTAAGATGTTGTGGATTTTTGTGGTGCTTGCAGCACTGAAAATCGAATCAATCCTAGAGAGGAATATGAGTCTTCTTATCAACCAGTGAAATGTAATATTTCTTAGTCAGCAGCGTTCCTGTCAGAGGAGGACAGCAGAATGTATTCACACAGTGGTTAAGTACATTCTTTCAGCAAACGGAGAGATAGATACACCTGAAATACTGAATTTTGGTGACAATAATAACAATGGATGGCCCCGTGTTTCTCACCTCTTGGGTTTTGTTCTTATGTAAGAAATTGCGGTTATATAACCGTATCCTTTAAGCATGATGTCTAAGGTGCCACCTCGTTTTTCTTCCATCCTCCTCCATGCTTTTCATAATGCCACAGAGAGATGCACAGAGGAAGAGAAAGCAACCAAGGACAAGTGTTTTACATGAGGAACAGAATAACAGCATTCAATTCACTCAGCTGTCACTTCACTTGTGTCCATGCCGACGGGATTTCAGAGCAAAGCTGTTGTCCTGGCTTTAGACATAGTCATTTTCACCTCTTTTTAAGCATGTGCCCTAAATGTGTCATTAAATATCATTAATTAATGTTATTTAACATAATCGAAATAATTCTCAGACCTAATTTTGTAATCAGACTGGCTTTGGAGGTTTGAGGAATACAGGTGACGAATATCAAATAGACCTCAGTTTAAATCACAGTCAGCAGTTAGTTGTATTAGCATGCAACAATGTCACCATTAGTTGATGAGGAAATCATTTTTAATCACAGAGGAAGTAATATTACACAGGTCAAATCGTTCAGTTACAGTAGAAATTCAAACAAAACCTTGTCTCTCTACCTCTCGTAGCTTTATTAATACTAAATAAATTATATATGAATACTTTTACACAGCATGACAAAATATGTGGATACGTGAACATACCTCTCATATGTGATAGCTGAACATATGATTCTGTGCATTAATGTACTGCTATAGAATATTAGACCACTCTTGTGGTTTCAGGCTGCTGTGATTTCATCCCATTTAGCTATAAGAGCATTAGTGAGGTCAGACTCAGGCTGATAATGGCTTTTGCACAGGCCCATGGTCATGCTGGAACAGGAAAGGGACAAACACAAACTGCACAAAGTTGAAAGAGTACCATTGTATAAAATAACACAGTATGTTCTAGTGATTAGTGATAGGTTATATGGCAGCAAAAAGGGACTCTCTCTGGCAACCTGCAAGGTGTTCAAATGGCTATAAAACATTTATAGAGGCTTTATTTACCATTAATACATCTATTTTGTACAACAACCATTTTAAAGCATATAGTTTTAGACAGTGATGCCAGAACCATTAAAACTAACCTCAGGCTTTGACAATGTCTGTGCCCATGTTCATGTGACTGTGTAATGATACTAATTTGCCAGGAGGTGGCAATAAAGCTTTCTGAATGGCACAAGGACTAATCAACACAATGTCTGTGGCTGTCAGTTGATTTCCCTTAATAAGGACAAAGCACAGACGTGTCAAGATTAGGTGTTGTATACGAAAGGCATTCTGGAGTAAGGTAAGTACTGACTGGCAGGATGTTATGCAAATTTCACACAGGATATGTTCACAACTATGAACCATGGAAATACATGGTGAAGGGCTAGAAAGAAAGAAAGCAGAAAAAAAGAACCAACTAATAAATGATCTAAATTGTGCCTCATTTTATCTTCCTGTTGAACAGAGCTTCATTTTCTCCATACTGATGCTGCCTGTGTTTGCAGACTCATTTACGCCCTGTCTCTGTAGGTAGGAACAGTGCTTTCCAGGTTTGTGGATGAATGTTGGCTTGTGGAGCCCTGATTCATCCCAGTTTGTGTAGGCATCTTCAATCATTTCTCTGCAGCCTGTAACCTTGGCTACACCCACTTTGGGTTGGAAGACTTTGCTCTTGTATCCCTCAGGGTGGTATGACAAACACTCATCCGTGTCACTTTCATTTCTAACATATGGGGTCTTATCATCATCATTATCATCGCTGGTGCCTATGATAACCAGCTCAGCCTGGATATCTTCTTCCTCCTCATCAACTACATTCTCATAGCCCATGAAGATCATGGTGATGGGTCCAGATTTGAGCTCCTCTGGCAGAGTATTGACGAGGTTCAGAGAGGTGATAGTATCTGCACAGAAAGATGAGTGTTTATCACCTGAACTCTCTATTAAGGCATCAGGTTTAACTTCAGACTTATTACTGGCCAGTGAAAGACTACAGCTGTCTACAGGCCTGTAGACCGGCTGTGTGGGTGCTGGCATTCCTTCAGACCTGACTTTGACTGAGACAAGAGTTGATGGGTTTGGACTGTTCACATCTGTCTTGCTATTGGTGGGTCCTTGTGGGGTTTTGCCGCCATAGTAAGGCTGTGAAATTAGATGCCTGTCACTGTTGAATTGTCCTGGAATGTGGAAGTCAGGCAGCTTAGTTTCTTCTCCAGTTGCTTGGACTCTTGACATGGAGTCTTGCTGGATCAGGGTTGGGCTGGGTGTTTTGCTTGGGGTTTTCCATCCCTCCCAGTCTTGGCTTCTCTGGTTTTCCTCTCTGTGGATTTGGGCTCCATTTCTTGCTGAGATGGCACTGTGGAAGGGGCTGGAGCTGGGTGTTGGGGTTTGCTGCAGTGTTTTATTTAGTGTCCTGGGTGTTGATGGCCTGCTACTTCCAGTGTAGGGTACAGAGTAGACAGGCTGATGGTACTGCACCTCAGTGGGCACGTTCTTATCTGTGGCCTGATGCAGCAAATCTTCTACCTCTGTGAGTGTCATCTCTCCAACTGCCCCATTGAGCATTTTGTCTCCGTCTGGGTGCAGTGCATATACAGACTTGCGCCCATCATCGTACACCTTGAGCCCCCTATCCTGGATGGTTTCTGGGGTGATGGTTGCTGTAGAGACCACCTGCCTTTTGCCTGTTCGCTTATCATGCTCCACACTAATCTCCATTGCAAACATAGCTGGAATGAAGAGAAGACTTAAATGAAGGTCTTTGGACAAAAAATAGGAAAATGAATATGGTTCAGTGGTGTTTCTTGATGTTAAATTTTCATTTTAAAAAAGGTAAAAAGGGAAACTGGCAAGATGCTGTCTTAAAACACAGCTTTAACACCATACAGCAGCTTATACTTGGGCTACAACTAATGATTATACTCATTATCAATTAATCTGTCAATAATTTTCATGATTAACAATTTAATCGTTTAGTCTATATAATGTCAAAAATGATGCTCATCACAGTTTCCCAGAGCCCATAGCAACGTCTTCAAATTGTAACCAGTCCAAAACTGTCATTTACTATCATGAATGACAAAAAAGCAGGAAGTTCTTACATTTAAGGAACCTGCAAATGTTTGAAATTTTTGCTAAAAAATGACTGAAACAATTAATCAAAAGCGGCAATTAATTTTCTTTTGATCGACCACATGATTAATTGACTAATTGTTGCAGCTCTAGTTTTTATATTGCATTTTATTTCATTGACATTAGAGTAAGGCCATGTAATGCAAATCACATAATCATTTATACATTACATAAAATCCTGTGTCAAATTAGAGCTGAGACAATTGATTGAATTCTATTAGTCCATCAACAGAAAATTAACCTGCAAAAATTGTTGTATGGCTTTTGTTGGTTTTTTCTCATACGTCATAGTGAGCTGATTATTTTTGTTCAGTTTATTAAATTAATGTTTCATTTAAGACTTAATGACGGAGCTTTTGGAAATTATTCAATTCAATGCAATTTTATCTGTATCGCGCCAAATCACAGCACAAGTCATCTCAAGGCACTTGAGAGAGAAATTATGACAGGCATGTGACAGGCAACTATGTCTTTACATTTTATAAACAAAAAATGATGATGTGATTATTCAAGAAAATAATCAGCAAACTAATCAATAAAAAAAGGTTAATTACAGAACTTGAAAACTCTCTTTGTGAAAAGGGGCTGTTTGGACATCTTCCAGCAATGTGCAACTGAGGTGATCTCAGGTGCTTCTCAGATCAAGAACATAAACTTTAGAGGCAAAAAAAAATTAAAAAAATAGCAGGAGCAAATTGACTGATTTGCAACCTTTCATAGTGCAAACAGACATTGTCAGTATTTTGACAGAATTCTGTCTCCTTGGATTCGAAATGGACAGATAGAGGAACAGATCCTCTTTTACCATCCACACAGTGGTGGAAAAAATAAAAAATAAAATCCTTGATAAACCGTCTATGTGGGACAAAGAAAAAGGCCTTACTAGATTTGTGTTTGTATTTGTACACAAAATTGCAATATGCACACAAAACATGGTTTATGCTATTGTGCAACATGATACAAAAGCCGTGCAGCTTCACTAATATGCCCACATGACCCTGGTTACATCTGTAAATGCATCGTTCTTTCTCCATTTTACCCCCTCACCAAGACGAAGATGTCACCCAGTCAATTTCTCTCTAACCCTAAGCAAAATGTACTTATGCTAGGTTGTGTACAGTATGTGCATCTGCCTCAAGTCTTGGTTTGTTTTCTCTGATGAGGACACAGTAGTGTCAAAACTGAAGTCAGTTTGCACTATTAAATGGCTGCAAATCATTCAGTCTCTGATGTATGACTGCAGCACGGTTCCAGAATGATAGGAATGGGATTGTTCTGTTCTCCTCACAGTGAAATCTAATTGCGTCATAATTTGCATCCTGGTGAAATATAAAATTACAGCTTTTCAAATAGCAGGATGGAACCAGGAGGGGCTTTCAGTCCTAAGCAGACAGCTTAAGAGCACAAAATGGATGTCTGCATAACCATGGAGACTGAGCTGTGAAACTGCTGGTGAGAATCCAAAATCTATCCACAGTTGAGATGATATTTCTTTTCTGTCCCATTGTGTACCACTTGTCTCTTGTCATGTATTCAGCAGATTGTCCTGACAGTTGTATGATCAATCAGCAAAGCAGGAACAGTTTTCAGCATATGCACTAGTTATATAATGTACCTTTCTTTGGTTCTTCACTATCAGCCTCACGTAGGGGAGGGGGTTTTGCTGGTGCCATTGGGATGAATGACACAATATCTGAGAGGGGTGAACTGACATCATGTGTCAAATCTAAGGAGAAAATACACCATTCACCATTTTTAGGATCTTGTTATAATGAGGTGTCAAACCATTATTATGGCATGAATTATGACCCAGTTATGTTTTTATCACAAGGTCATATTTATGATGCATTTTAAGCCCATTATTCCAAGGCAGTACTTTGGAAAGATTTTTGAGAAATATGGTTATTGGCTCCAGCTGGAACCAGGCATCAGGTCTGAGATTGATATCCATCTGGACCTCTCACTCAGAAAGAAAGCAAAGGTGTTATGGCCCAATTTGTCATCTCCAGATTATTTAATTTCAATTAAATATTGGTTTTGATTCATTTCAAGACAAATAAATATTTAGTAATTGTCTTAGTAAGAGAGTCAGAAACACGAGAAAAACATAATTTGTTATTTTAAGATAATAGAATCTTGAATTTCGGTTGGGGCAATGACTAGAAGTTAACATTAAATCATGATCTCAACATAATGGGCCTAAACAATGAGCGAGTCATTCCTGTCAGTGGCTGGCAACAGTTTAAAAAGGTTAGTATATCAACTATAGATCAAACGTTATGACTATTTCAATCACTAACATTTATGTTTTGTCAACAAAATATGTTAAATAATTACAGATCTTTAATATGTTACAACAGCCTTTTTTCTATATTCATTTCATCTGTTCAGAAAAAAACAAAAACAAACTTGATATAGAAATGTGAATCTAAAAAATTAACCAATCACAATACAACAAAATGTTACAAAAGTGTTTACCTGCCTGGATCTCTGCATTTAGCTCCTACATGTGAAAACAGAGTAATTGAGGGTCAAAGTGTAGATAGAGGCAGAATGTCAACATCTGCAAGTCTGCATGCCAATCATGGGAGCAATACCTGCCACCTTATTCACTCAAAGCAGCCTCTTGTGAATCAAAGCACACCCACACAGTTGTCAGTGAGCGTAGTTGTTAGAAACAAGCAGATTTGAGGGAGAGTCACAGGATGGATGTGAGCATGGAGCAGGGAGTGAGTCGGAAGCCATTATATTTTGACGCAGTATCTTATAGTCATAGAAAGTGCTTCAACTTATTCACTCAGTCTTTTATAACCCACACATTTGACAGAGTCAGAACTTTCTATAACCTCCGAGAACATTGTGAAATTGAAGCAACAGTGTGCAGTAAGCAGAGTTGTGGCTGCACGAGAGGTTGGTTATGGTGTGAGGTTACACACAAGTGCTCAAGTGCATCACACTGGGCTATCGAACGCTTCTGCTAGCCATCATTTCCAGAGTTTATCAGAGTTCATTTATTTTTACTGACAATCCTAAACCATATTTCATTGTCTTTCATCAACTTGAAGCAACAACACTCAGTAGTACATACAGAAAGCCAACCATTCACTCTCATAGTCACACCTTGAAGTCATTTAGAGTAACCGAACATGCAAATGCTAATGCAACTATTAATGATTAAAGAGTTACTTCTGCGTTACTGCAAGGTGCACAGTTAAACCACTGGAGGTCTGAACAGGCTACTTACAAAAAAAAAATACTTGTGAGCTGTCTGTTCCTTGTGACAAAAGAACAAACGTCACTGCTGAAAGCATGGAAGATTTAACAAGAGAGAAGCACAAATTCAACAGCCTCTACATTGCAGTGCTTCATATTTCTGCAATGTTTCAAATATAGAATGTCTTGACTTCACATTAGTCTTACATCAGGAATCAGCTAATGATCTTTGTTAAAAGCTAAGGGATTATTAGATCTAATCATGCTTCATTCTCTTATAGTGAAAAGCAGCACATTGCAGCAGAATTTATTAGTATGCAAAAGCCAGTAAAGAAAACGAAACATGTAGGCAGACAATTTATTTGCGCCTACCTTGATAATGTCCTCAGCTGTCCTCTCCACCTCTTTTAACCGCTTGAGAACTACTTCTTCATTGGCAGAGATGTTGAGCTCCTCTGTTTCCAAGGCCTCAATCTCCTTCTCTATCCTGCATAAGAGAGTAATGAACTGTGTTAATTACTGAAACAAGCAGTCATTATTATTATGTCCCTTGGGTTGTTACAGGGCTTTGTCACTTTAACATGACCAGTGTCGTTTTTATGGCATTTGCTAAAATGTAGAGCAGCCCTGAAAGGTCAATACAACTTAAAGAAACAGATGCAAACAGACGAAACACAAGCAAATTAAGAAAACATCCTCATTAATTTGACAACACATGCGCAGCATTTAGAGAACATGTTACAAATTCAGACAACACAACCAAATAGAGAAAAGCACTGCAAATACACAAAACAACAGTCAATAACATCATCAGTGCTACATGGACCCACATGGGGAAATCAAATTCCACTAACTGACAGCGAGTCATGCTACACTTCAGTGTTTCTTATTTATATTTCTATGTTCTCCATTGTCAGAGAGTGCTCACAAAGATAGAACAAATGATCATCGAGCATTATGAGTATTATTAGACGGCAAATCAACTGTATGTTATAAATAATGACTATAGAAAGAGGAAAAAAAACCCAAGAAATTTCTAGAAGAATATTCTGAGTGGAATACTGTGGGATTACTATGTCACACGTTTGAATGGATTTATTGAACATGGAGAACACAGACTTCAGTTTTAGCTGCTTTCGACAGTCTGATTCATAAATCAAATCCCAGCAATCACGTACTAATGCACATACCATAGTCACCAAATGACTCATATAGACAGTATGGAAACTATCTTTCCCGAAGAGCTCACAATTGACAAAAGAATTAAATCGAAGTTTAGCTTCTGAAAGCATGTTATATCATGTATCCTCCTATCCCACCCCTCCAGCATCATCACAACTCTCCTCACAAAACCACTAACAGCTGGAAAAGAATTTCTATACAACAAGGATATGTGCAAACAAATTTCTGTATATTTCTATATAACATGCAATCATATCTTTATAAGGTGCAATAGCTTTTGGTACAATGTACAAATAATAGCTTCTGATATGCCACTTCTTTTTATTCATTTATTTTCTGAATTATCATTTGTCTATATGGCAACTGTGCCTGTGTGTGTGTGTGTGTGCGCATATATGGAATGTTCAATGAACCTTCGTAGAGCTCCATGGCACATTGTGGGTTTTTTTTTCGTGTCATCCTGTCACTGTCACTTTCCTTCATAATCCATGTTGTGGCAGAGGAACAAACTGCTCACACAGTTTATTTTGCACTTCAGAGTTTAACCTGAGTGACTTGAAAGTCTGTTACAATATGCTTTTACAGTGAGCCACTTTCTCAACCCAAATCACTAAAGTTTCCACGATAGTAATCTTTACATTCTTGAGCGTACCTGAGGCAAATATACAGTAAATGCCTTCACTCACAGGATTCATTAGTTCTGTGGGATTTACTGCCATTTCCAGGGGCTGTCAGGTTGAAGTTACCTGTAGATGTTGCTCTGCAGTTGATCACTCTGCTGCTGTTCGTCCTGAGCCTGAAGCCTCATGGCTTCCTGTTCCTCCTCTGACTGCTGACTCAGACCATCCATCAGCCACTGCTCCCTCAGGGCTTTCTTCTGTCAATCAAACACACACCAACACTACCATTCATTTGGAAAGCCTGGTAATCGATTTCATAATAATGTGTTATATGGTGGACTGATACATGTGAATGCAAGACAAGGCATTCACATTTTTCAGTTTCTTTTGTTTTCTTTAGTTGAAGAACCTCTGACTTGTATATGTGATATAGATCAACATCGAAATCAGAGGTTCATTGTCTCTCATTTCCCACGAACTGCTTGAACACTTCCTTCCCATAGTCAGATCCCCAGTTATGAAAATGGGGATCACAGCAGAATGTTAGAAACACTTTTCAGTCTTATGCACTCCCATACACACCACCAGTAACTGCTGTGTCAGAAATGACCAGAGAGTTGGATCAACACATCCTTGCTGTGAGTTCATTTTGGACATTCTGCCCCCTGGTGGTCATGTAATTGTAATCACTCAATGCAGTTTCAAAGGAAGGAAGTTTGAAACATATCATCCATTCTATGTCAGTGTGGACCAGAACAGGTTGACTCTGACAGTAATGTCAGGTGGTAAAACAATTCACCTGTGTTGGAGTGAAAAATAGCTTTTGGTAGAATAAGAACAATAAGTAGTATAAGTTATCAGCTAAATAAATGCTACTGCAAGAGGACTCAGATATTATTTGTGAAATTAAGATCGAACCTTGTTCATAGATTTTGTAAAGAAATGAAAAAGAGATTGCTGCAGTGTTATTAGATTTGAGACAGTAAATGAAATCACAAAAGCTTCATCCCAGTGTTTCCCCTGGGAATCTTTATAGTCTCTGTTCAGTGGCTGCTGGAGACACATTTTCACTCTGTAATTTTCTTTATTAGATGGAATAAGAAGTTCCGACCACATTTTGACACATCTGGTATTTTCCACTGTATGTTTTCCACTGGATGTTAGTTTTCTGGCTGTTTTGACTGTAAAAAGTACCTTTATGTACTGAAGTTTTAATTTCTCCTCTTCGATCTGTCTCCTTTTCATGGCGATGTTCTCCTGGATTCTTCTTTTGTCCTGTGGGGGGAAATAAAACACACATTTACATCATGTGTACGTTTTACAGCATGGAAACTATTCCACCTGTTGTCTTCTCGTGATGACTCTTCAACCTTGAGCTGACAGCTGGACACCAACAGCCAAAAATACTCAGAGCAACTCAACCCAACCTACCTGTTGTTTGTGTCTGTGTGTGTCTATGTGTGTTTGTCCACCTGTTCACTACAACTTTCCATGCTGATAAGCACACCCTGCAGAAAAGATAATTAACCTTAAATAAAATTAGATTGTCAGCTATACATTTAGAGTCACTTGATAATGAACACATACTGTATTTGTCCCACCCGGATAATCACAGAAACACATTGCTTAATGACGTTAATCTTTAACTCAGCATCAAAACACAAGCCATGTGTTCCTGGATGTCACACTGAGGGGGGTCACTATACTAAAATTAGCTCCTGGATCTTGGATTAGTGTGGCTCTAAGTCCCAGTGAAAGGGGATCTCCCTGATGACGTCTGCAGGTATTTATAGTCCCATGTCTGCCTGTGTCTGACTCTGTAAAAGTCACTGATGTCACTTTGTTGGACAATGAAAACCATTTCACAAAGACAACTGGCACCATGATAATTAGAGGCTTACCAATTAAATGACCCTCGTTACTCATCTTGTTTTGTCTTCCACACTCAGGGGTTTCATTTCAACAGGGTGTGTGAAATGTTGACAGAAGAGCCTGGAGTTAAAATGCTGGTGTTTTTAATTAAGTAAATCTGTGGTTCTGAAAAGGACATTCTCAGCTGTATTTGCATACACAGGACATCATTAAACCAAAAATGATAAATACTGTACGGGCCCTGATTATAAGACAAGCACAGTTTGTCCAACACCTGTTTTTAAAAGACTTCATGAAGCCTCTGTGTGATGACATTGCATATTCTGTATCTACTGGTTTCAACACTCAATTAAATCAGCAAAGATGCTTAAAGTCTAAAATATTCAATCTCAAGACCTTCTTTTTTTTTGGCTGCACCATTTCACCTAACAAAAATGTTCCAGATGCCTTATGGCTCTTTTGACACACACATTCAACATTCAATATGAAATATTTATATAATATGTTTCCTCTGGAATTTAAATGAATATGTGGTAGGTTTAATCAGAAGTTGGCTGTGGAACATGAGTTTGTAAAGATGGCTGTGTGAGTTCAATGACACTGGAGGTTAGCTTACCGTCAAACGAATCATATTTTGTCTTTAATATAGTGCACAGTGGTGCCCCATGAGCCAAGAATTGTGTCAAGCTTTGAAACTCAACACAGTTTACAGTTCATAAGGGGGATGTGTAGGGTACTTTAACAAAATCAGACAGTGTACCCAAGTAAACATGTCTTTCCTCAGGAATACACACTGAGGCAAAATCCCATTAATGCATGACATAATACATGACATGGTCATTTAAGACAGTTTGTCTTTGTTTTGTGAAACGTGTGAACATGTTTCTACCACAGATAAAAGCTGTGCTGCCTTCTTGCACTCTGTCCAGGGAGCCGACCTGCACATCTACTGCCAGAACTCTTAAGGTTTTTCTCTACAGCTCTGTCATCCTGAAACCTCACACCCACACTTTTTATTTTCAGACTTTGCTTGGAAATAACTCCCTTTTCAGTGCTGTATCATGGCATCTTACAAAGATCACACTGAGAAAGTGCTGAATCTGTTGAATCATTGCATTTTGCTACAAGATTTGACTTAATTATGCATATAAGTCACATTTGAGTTGGCTGTATACACTGCTGTTTAAATGGTTTCAGAATGGTCCATCATTTCAGTGGTTTACAGATGCTAGTCTTCACACAGTTCTCTTTACTGATATGCAGCACAGCTAACATTCAAAATGTGCAAATGCAACCAAAATACTTGATACACGCAACATTTATCTGCCAACAGAACACGTTGTCACTCATTATATAATGACCATAAAATCACTGACAATAGGTAACATTACAATTGGTGTCACTGTTGTCTTTGTAAAATAATATTTAATTTGTTAACTTAACATAAACTAAGATTTCATTAAACCTTACAGCCGATGGCACATAAATGAACTAGAAATGCTGCAATATGCTTTAATAGTTTTTTTGTTGTCATGTTTGTATCGAGTCATTTAAAGTATATCAGAGTAATTCCACGAATGCGATACAAAAATATAGATATTCCCCACATACGTATAGGATAGCTACAGATAGTGCTAGTCAACCCTGTCCTCTTCCTTTGGCCATAAGTTCTCATCCACACATTATGTCCTCTCTTGTAATTCACCATCTTTTTGCATGTCTGAACCATCCCTGGAAATCATCTGCAGGTATGTCCAGTCATCCAGCATTCACTGCATTCAAGAGGAACGTCTGATCATGTGGCTGTTGGTCATAAACTTTCCACCTCCAGGAGGAAAAAAAATCCACTGTGGGGGTGAGGAATTGAGAATTAGGTGGAACTGGGATGGGCTGCAAACCACTCTATGACTGGACGACAGTGGTAAGTTGTCCCATAGAATTACCAAACATTGTCAGCGTCCCAGTCAGGAGTTTATTTTTTTTTTTCCCAGTTGTGATTTTTAAAGTAACATTAAGTAACATAGGAGTGAGTGAAATTGTGCAAAATGAGCTGTAAATACAAAAAGATTTGGTGATGGTTGAGTTTGATTGAAAACATGATTGAAAACATTCATGAATTTTGAAGATGTGGTCATTGAATGCAATTTCTGAGAAATCAATATAAAGTGATTCACAGTTTAGTCCACACTGACTTCTGTACTGACTGTGTGAAGGGTTTTGGAAAAGTAAACTCAGTCTGGAGAAATACGTTAGCAATTGTAAATAAACCAGTATGATCACACAATATATGGGTAATTCACTGTAGATAAAATTACTCAAATGAAGTTCAATCCAAATGAGTGATGTGGATTGTCAGATATAAAAAATAAATAAAAAAAGAACACAACTTTCAGCTCAGCCATCTTGGATTCTGTACTGAGACATTCAAAGTTGATGTGAAAAGGCAGCTCTCAACATGTGACACATATTATTGTATCCTAGCTTTCTCCAGTTACTCATAGAAGCATAGGACAGGTTCTTACAGTGATGGCCTGGAGCCTCTCCTTCAGCAGGTCAGCCTCCTCCATGATGACCTACAGGAGAGACAGAGTACATAACAGTGAATTAACGAGTGAGGAAGTAAGAGGGAAAGACAAAATCCAAACATTATTTCAAATAAGCTTAAAACTCCAACCTCAGTAGCAGAAGTCTATATTTTTCAAGACCTTTCACGCAAAGCTGTGTAAATACACAGACGAGTGAAAAATAAAATAAAACTAATCATGTGACTACAGTGAAGAGTCAGGTAGAGGAAGTTTGAAGTGCACTTTCAGATTCGACACCTGTTCTTTTCACTACAAAACCCTGCCATGACAAAAGATGAACATATACCTATACATTTTTATTGTCACTGAACCATTCATGAGAAATGGAACAGCAAATAAAATATTATGCAACATTATCAACAATAATTTTATGAATAAATTTGAAGTGTCCTTCACATGACCCAAGGACACTTATATGAATCAGTATGTTAGTGAGGAAACGTGTATCTCAGCTTGTTCCATGGGCTCAGTCTTACAACAGTGAATTTGGTGTGATGATGTATTAGTAAACAATTTGATATCAGATTATCATGATTTATTTTGTCGAACTGAAATCTGGCTGTGTCATGAAGTGTATGTTAGCCTGAATGAATCCACTCGTCCTCCCTGCCATATTAATACTCACATTCCTCCAGGCTCTGACCGAGGAGGTGGAGAAGCAGCCATCTTTAGCTCAAATCATCATCACTTCAACCAAAACCTAAACTCAGCTGTAACTCAACGGAAAGTCAAGTTATAGTGTATCACACTCCTGGGCCTATTTTTTATCTGAATTCTCTGAGTTTTTATCAAGTTTAGTCCTTAAAACAGATAAAGTAATTATTGTAGATGATTTTAATATTCATGTGGATGTTGATAATGAAAGCCTCAGTACTGAGTTTATGTCATTACTGAGTTACATGTACGTAAACCACCTTACAGCTTTAACATCATCTCAACCTTATTCTGAAATTGTAACAGACCATTATTTACTTTTGAATTTATATTAAATATACTAAACTAAATTTGACAAAAATTCCTAGACTCAATGTCTATTGGATAATACTGTAGCTAATTTTAAGGAAGAGATTCCATTGGTATTTAATTCAATGCCATGTCTCAATATAACTGAGGACTCCTGTGCTAACTTTAGTCCCTCCCAAACTTTGACTCGATAGATAGATATACTTTATTGTCCCAAACTGGGAAAATCTTGAATTTATATTGGCCCCTTAAAGAAAGAACATAATAAAACAAAAGAGGTTGGCTTCAGGGTATAACCCCAGACACAGAAATTAAAACAATTATTGTGTAAACTTGAAAGGAAATGACATTCTACCTAACTGGAAGAATCTCGCTTAGTCTGGCATGATAGTCTTTAAACATATAGGAAGACTCTCTGAAATGCCAGAGCTGCCTTTCACTCTTCATTAATGGAGGAAAATAAGAAGAACCCCAGGTTTCTTTTCATCGCTGTTGCCAGGCTGACAGCAAGCCAGAGCTCTATTAAGCCATGTATTCCTATTGGCCTCAGTGGTAACAACTTCATGAACTTCTTTAATGATAAGATTCTAAATATTGCAGATATTAGAAATTCACCACCTTCTGCCCTCAGTCTATGCCTTTATCTTTAAAAACGGGAACCTTAGAAACAGCTGCAAAACCTTGTATATGTTTAATGGTTGATCTTCAACAATTTCTTCATCTAAACCGTCAACCTGTCTCTTAGAACCCATCCCTACCAGGCTGCTCAAAGAGGTTTTACTCTTAGTCAATACTATGAGATATAATCAGTCTGTCTTCATGAACAGGCTATTTACTACAGTCCATGTAATAAAACCTCAGACAGACACTGAAATATTTCACTGTAACATTCATTTTGTACATGTTTACAATGAGTCCTTCAGGACGTCACAGTGTTCTGCAAGATTCTGTGCTTGCACTCATTCTATTTACCTTATACATGCTTCCTGGGTAGAAAACACTCCATTACCTATTATTGCAATGCATATGGTACGCATTTAAATCTGTCAATCATACAGCTCATACTCACCTTAAGGACATAAAAAACTGAATGACCTTCAATTTTTTTCTGTTAAACTCTGACATTTTTGTTACTGGCCCCAAACACCTTCAAAACACATTATCTGAAGATATAGTTACTCTCGATGGCATTGCATTGGCCTCCAGCACCACCATGAGAAACATCAGAATTATCTTTGATCAGGATATGTCCTTTAACTCTAAACAACTCTAAAACAAACTCCAAGGACTGCCTTTTTTTTTTTTTTTTTTTTTACCAGTGTAACATTTCAAAGTCAGGCAGATCTTTTCTCAAAAAGAAACAGAAAAAGTAGTCCATGCATTTGTTCCTTCTAGGCTGGATTATTGCAGTTCCTTCTGATCAGACTGCCACAATTAGTCTCTAGAGCGGGGGTCACCAACCTTTTTGAAACCGAGAGCTACTTCTTGGGTACTGATTAATGCAAAAGGCTACCAGTTTGATACACACTTCTGAAATAGCCAATTTGCTCAATTTACCTTTAACTACATGTTATTATTAATAATTAATGATATTCATCTATGTGAAGACACTGATCATGTTAATGATTACTCACAATAAATATCAACAAGGTAGGAAACAGATAAATATCAATATGCAACGCTTAATGTCTATCTTTATTTTCTATCTTTATTTCTACTTTATTTCTATATTTTCTCTAAATCTGCAAGAGTTTACATTTTAAAAGACTGCTGTTTGCACAAAGCTGCCTTTAAGTCTCGGCCTTGTTCTGCTTGTAGTGCGCTGCCCGGCGGGTAGTTGTCATGGTAGCTTGTGTGACACGTTCTGAAATGTCTCTCCACATTGTACGGTGGCCCTGAAGTGCAAAACACAACAACAAATTGAAAAACACAACAACATTAACCTACCGGAAGAGGTAGGTACCAGTGGGCAACATGAGGCATCGCTGATTGGACGCCATTCGCGCCATAATTGAAATTTCGTGATTAGTCCTGAGCATGTCCAGTATCACCTTGTATGTATGTCCTGAATCAAAATATTCTTGGATAGTGGCAGCTACGTTTGGGTCACCGGTAACGTTCATGTTTGGAAAAACGCGCTACAGGCAAAATAAGTTCCAGTTCAAAAGACGACCGGCGCTGTCGTCCAATCAGCGATGTCTTATGTTGCCCACTGGTACCTTCCTCTTCCGGTAGGTTAATGTTGTTGTGTTTTTCAATTTGTTGTTGTGTTTTGCACTTCAGGGCCACCGTAACATTGTGCCGCTTTGTCACCCCGCAAATGAGACACACACAGGATCCTTTCACAGTGGTATAAAAAAACTCTCCCTCCCATTCATCGTGAAAATGATATGTTTTCTTTCTTTTTTCTGCCATCTTTTTGGGGGTAAATCATCTCCTCATCTCCCGCCAACTTGTCTCCACGAACGCTATGGTTTGGTCATGCGCACAATACTGACCTTTGAACTATACTAGGTCAGAGTTCATGTATATTAAATATTTTTTAAAGTTTTTTAAAATATTCTCACTTCCAATTTACATCAAAGCAAGTGTGATTTAAAAAAGAATAGGAACAAAAAAAATTAGAAGCAGCTCACTGATGAGCTATTTTTAGAACAGGCCCACGGGCGACTCATGTGGTCCTTGGGGGCAACCATGTTGGTGACCCCTGCTCGAGAGACTCTCCAGCTGATCCAGAATGCTGCTGCATGTGTTGATGTGCTGACAAGAATTACCCCACTAGAACACTGAGCTCCCAGAATGCTGGGTTACCTGTGCGTCCTAAAGTCTCCAAAAGTAGAATGGAAGTCAGAGCCTTGAGTTATCAAGCTGAAGCTCCTGTGAAACCAGATCCCAGTTGGGTTCAGAAGGCAGACAATCTCTCCACATTTAAAAGTAGGCTAAAACTGTACTCTTTGATAGAGCTTATAGAAAGGGCTGGCTCAGAGCCCTGGATCATCCCTTCATTATGCTGCTATAGGCAGAGACCTTTCATACAATGAGCTCCTCTCCTCTCCTCTCCATCTGTATGCATTCTTATCTCATCGATGCATGATACCAGCTCATGATACGAACACATAACTGTTCTCTGGTTTCTCTCCTCCTGTCACCTTCTGCTCGTATTTCTGCCTCTGAAGCTGTTGAGTCAGGATCTGTGATTGCAAACCACCTACTGCCCCATGGTCTTCCTCAACATTCACTGCTACAATTATTGTTATTATTATGATTAGAAATATGTCGTTGTTGTTGTTACTCTCGACGTGGATTTGTGGAACTCGCATTGTGCCACTGCATGTTCTCTTTTCCTGTACAGATAATAGAATATGCAAACTCCTCGAGAGTTTTAGGAACTCAATGTGATTTTATATAATGGCACAGTGTTTGATTGTTTCTACAGTTACACAAATCTATAAAGTGACATGTGACAGGAAATATACATTATATCATATATTGTAAAGGATCGACTCCTTAAACTTTCACCTACTGAGTGAAAGATTGACTTTCACCCAGTAGGTGAAAGTTTAAGAAACAGATTACAGTAAAGGCTTACAAATAGCCAGGGAATCTACAGACAGGCTACATGCTGTAAGTCAAGCTACATCCATATTACTTGAACTCTTACTCTCACATTGAGTGTCTGTCCATTGTAAACGTCTGTCCATTGTAGTCTCTTCATCCATCCCTCCAATGATCCATACTGTCATCTGTTTCATCTATGTCATCCTGTGTAATTCTGCTGTCTTTCCTTATAGCCACCATATGTAACTTTAACGTATTTGGCTGTTCAATATGACTTTTAGGAGATTTAACTCTGCATAGATTGAATACTGGATCAGCTGACTGAAAAGGAAATGGCAAGTTACTGAAAAGACAAACTGTAGGAGGTAACATGATCCTCAGTGATAAATAAGCAGGGACATGTTTCTTAATATAGTGCTGGTGTTCACACTGCTCGTAGCACCTGAGCTGGATAAAAGTCATCCTGTCTTTGTTCACGATGGCTTCCTCAGTATATCAGAGGGGATACATGGGTTCATGTTCAGTGTACTAAAAGGTGCTGGAGTTCATAGTGGCTCTATCAAAGGGGCTGTGTATGACATTTTCAACATATTTTTGTAAGGTCATTGTAATGTATGTAGCTGGGGTGGAAAAGTGGCAGGCTCTTTCCTCCACTGTGGGATAGTTAACCAGGATGTACACACAGAATATCGCTGTATTTGGATAAAACAAGATGTGGAAAGTCATTGTTCTACAATCAAATATTTAAATAATGAAGTACAACGTTGTGACAAAAGCTGATTGATGAAAGCATTTCTAATGCAATCAGCTGTCACATGTTGCCCTTTTCAATGCCTCCACATTTTTTGTTCTTTTTGCTTTTACTTTTCTAATACATACAAGATCTCATCATACATCAGACTTCAGAAATCATACCATTTTGTTTTTGTTGGACCCCTCTGCTCCTTCTGATAAGATCATTCTATGCTCTTGGATCGCTTCATCTTTGTCGTAACCGTTCAGCGTAAGTAAAGTAGACCACTGATCAGTTTCAGTTATGATTGATCATTTCCGTCATCTTCATCAATATTTGACATAAAAGTGCATGTGTTTACAAACCATTCTGGCTTATGACTCCTTACAAAAACAGCAGTGTGTAGTTGGGGCCCTTGTCATGTTTCAGATGCTGATGAGTTGTTTGAGGTTCCACCTCTAAAGAAGTCAAATCACCTAATATTGCACTAAAAAACAAAAACAAACAAACAAGGCAAAAAAAACAAAATCAAAAAATTGCATATTTATGTTGATTTGTTTTGATTGGATGTTTTGTACTTATACTTCTGCAGCATCTTCACTTGCAATACTTGTAAAATGCTCGAGTATTTCTATGTTGTTGTATTAGTACTTTTACTTACTGTGGTGGACTAAAGGTTCCATTTTTGGACCTTATTCTATTTGCACTGTTTATGTTTCAATAAGACAGAACATATCTGGCCTGTATTAGCTTCCCTTCACTGGTTATGAGTGAAATATGGAATTGATTATAAGATTCAAACGTGTTTTTCAAGCACTGCATGAAATGCCACCAGCACCATCTTTTTATGTCTGCAGTCCCTTTAATATACACATACTATCATATACATGATTGTTTGATATTTGTTTCTTGCACTACTTTCTACTTATTTTCATTTCAATTTTTTAACTGTATCTCAGACTTCAGACTTGTAAAACAACAAATGAACACTGAAAAAAATTTAGACTTGTGTGACTTATATTATTTGTGTTTAATGCTGTATTTAGATTTTGGAACTTCTGAACTACTTGTTGGCATTAATCCAAATTACATATACATACAAATTACAAATTACAAAACATACAAATTACGACATTTCCAATAAACTCAAATATAGCAGTTTCTGCCCCAGGCACAAATAGGAGGGAAACAGTGGTTTCTTGTGTCCAGGCCACATACTTTGCCCCATCCATCCAAACCTGACTTTTGGAAATAGAGCTGCCACATTGGAATTACATGCAGTTCCTCTAATCCAAAGTATGTAAAAATGTAAACTTATTCAAAAATGAAATCTATTAATTGAGTTTATTAACTAATTAAATGTTGTTTCAGGGAAAAGAGAATTATTATACTGTGCACACATGCAGTCAGGTTCAATGCAAATGCCCTTGACTGTCCACAGTCTCTGGTGTGTGAGGGAGGGGATCACATGAATCCCAGTCATGTCAGTACAAGTCCATTCTCGATACCATACTGTATGTGTGCAGGCACTTCTGGTTTTACACATTCATGCTCGGCCTCCTTGCACACCCACACACATAGCAGCTAAAATCAGCCTTTCACCCACACATGACAAACCCAGGCACAGCATTCATGTCACATAGGGAAGATGATGATTACGTAATTGGTACTATTTAAAATGAATAATTATTAATGAAGGCATTTTTGGCCACAGCTCCTAAAACACCACACTACTATTAATGTTCAGAATTGTGAGATTCATCACTGTCACACACTTTGCTAACAGACCATTACCCTAAAGTCCTCCATAAGACGTGTTGTGGGGCTATAAACGCGACTATAAATCTATTTGAGGATAATTCATAGGCCAATAAAGGTCCTCGTCAGGAAAACATAAACAGGAATTTGAACAAACAGCCAGTGCTGTCTTAGCCTGTTACCTGTTCTTGCACTGGGAATTTGTGATTTGAAACTGCAAACTTTTTACATGCTCATTTTAAGATAAGATATTACTTTATTCATCCCAAGGAAATTTACATTTATTTTGTATAAAGAAAAATATGCAGTGTAGTAATGCCTGAGGAAACCGTCACAGTTTGAAATTACAACTTAAAATGCCAAGATAAGAGAAGATAAGATATTCCTTTGTTCATCCCTCAGTGGGGAAATTTGCAATGTACAGCAACAAAGAGGATAGAGAAGATAAATAGTGATTAAAATTTGACTAGAAGAAATATAAAAGTAATTTTCCCACTAAAATACACATAAAACCTGAATAACATGTAACACAACTGTCACACTAGCTCTGTTCATCTGAGACACTGGGTATCAAAGTGGTATCTGGGAATCACAACTGTTATTAATGTGTTTAATTCTTTCCACCATATTTCCCATGTACACATCATGCACAGGTCGACACTTTGATGAAATCAACAAATAACGCAGTGACAAGAACGATTTTAGTTACACATGCTCAGGCAGTATGTATGGATGGGGCTTACGTAACAGTGCTGAATAAATCAGCTCTGCAGTCTGGTAAAGAAACAGAGAGTGGGTGGGGGATGGGAACTGGAGCAAAGCTCAGATTGGAGAGAAAGAGCATCAACTGCTAACTGTCAGCTATGTTACAAAGCAGAACCTACCAAACCATCAAACTCATCAACCACCCGGGAATTCATAACCACATCAAACAAGATCGTCCTTCTTTATTCAAATGTGTCAATATGACCTGTCTGTATGTTTAACTGCCACAAACCATGCGAATTATGACCCATGTTTTTCAGGTACATGGGAGGAAGTAGCTGTTGAGAACCACAAGACTTTGTAGGGAGATGGTCAGGGTGGATGGATAAGTCAAAAAAAGTGTGTGACTTAGACACAGGAAATTGCTGTTAGTTTCCTTGCCCAGTTGTTTTCTTGTAAATATGACTCTGATCATTTCCTCAAGATAAGATTGGCAGTTTTTGTATGTAACCCTAACCAAACCTGGTGGAGTACAGGTAGCAGGGTTTCGTAACACTCATATGTAAAGGAGTGTTCATACACAAAGCAAAGAGAGTTGTCACCTCGCCTATATACATCGACTGTGTTTGAAGTCTGTTTGGAAGCTCAGCTCAGCCTCCAGATTAGACTCAAACTCACCAGAAACTCCTTCCAACCTCTTTCCTTTCCCCCCCCGGTCATGTTTATGAAACAGATAAATAAAGACCTGGGATTTGCTCAGATTTTTCACTCAAGGTGAAAAGGTATTTTCAACATTGCTGTTCGTATTGGTTCCTCATCTGTACAGAGCCTGCATTGAGTCCAAAGCTAAAGATTTTAGATCCCTCCTTCAGTCTATGTACTGGACACACAAGTAAAATAACATTCATCTCCTGATTTAAAAGATCAAACGAGCTTCAGTGTTGGACATTACAAAATGTATGCTGTTAACATATACAACCCAGTTCCGGCATACTGTGTAAAACATAAAAACAGAATTTGGTAATATAAGATAAGACAAGATAAACCTATATTTTTCCCTCAGTGGGGAAATTATATGTTAATCCTTTCTGACATATACTCAAATTGAAAACAGTAAAAACACAATATATCTAAGGTTTTACCTCATCAACGCCATTGATTTTTGTATATATATGCTTATTCTAAATTTGATTCCAGCAACAGGTTTCAAACAAGTTGGTTTAAGGGCAACAAAAGAACTGGGAAAGCTGTGGTAAACAGGTTAATTGGTAAAGTGATCATGTATCACTCAAGTATCATGACTGGGTATGAAAGGAGCGTCCTCGAAAGGTCCAGCTGGACACAAGTAAGGATGGGGTGATGTTAACAACTTTCTGAACAGGATTGTATAAAGAATATTATTACATGGGCTCAGAAACACTTCTTGAATCCAGTCAGTAAAGTTAGTTTGCAAACCATTGGATATTGCTTTTGTTTCCGTTTTACACAGTGTCCCAACCTTTTTTACTTGTAAAAGTGGGCTGTCCCACTTCAGTACTGTGTGTTCCAAAAACCTTCATTCTTCAATGTATTTTTAAGGAAAATGTATGCATCATATGATCTTTGTCAAATCAACATTCACCACCTGAAGAGATAACCACAATAAAGGAACTGTAGCAATAAGTATTGCCTGTGTAGCTGCAGTGTGAACTGTACTTCTGCCACTGAACTCCACTGTCACCCTAAAATAATTAAAAACAGGTAATGAATCCTACCTCTGAATATTGGTTTTACAATCAACATGCCGAATGATGTGTATCTTTTGGCTAAGATCAAGTGTAGTATCTGTTCTTATCAGTTTAATATCTCTGAATTTCCCCACTGTGGGACGAATAATGGTATATCTTATTCTGTCTTATCTTATGTAAGGGTTGAACAGTGACTTAAAATGTGGCACATGTGCTGGGAAAAGCTATTTACAGTATTAAAGGTTGAAATGTGAGTGACAGGGAAGAAGGAGAAGAGGCTACTGAAGGTCATGCTGCTGGTTAGCTTGTCCACCTGTTGACACTATGGAGGCCTGATCCCGCACTGCTGAAAATAGAGATGTTGCCTGGCTCACAGCTGGATAAACCTGACACTGTGTGCATGAGAGAGACTGTGTGCAGTCTTACAGCACTACATGAAAGAGAAGAGAAAACTCTCAATACCCCTCTGTCACATTGGATAAAAACAGAGTCATGCATGTACACTTTGAATAAATGATGCCAGGTATGCGCAGTCAAGACAATTGGATTTAGACACAATGCAGATGTGTTTGGTGGTGTGTTCTTGGCCAGAGCCAACTAACAGGGACTATTGAAAAGGACTATCTAGTGTAACACTACGAAGCTCTGCCTGGCTTGATGCAATGTCTAAATTAAGCAGGAACATCAGGGGAAAAGAGTCAATAATAATGCTACGGTCTCATGCCAATGGAGGACAAAACCAAGGGAGCCAACGCCAGTCTGTGGGGACCATTACAGCACTGGTACTTACAGTAATTACAGTGCTCTGGTTAACCAAAAGTCACTGGCATGCACAAGCTCTGTGAGCAGTTTCCAAAGCTTCTTGGCTTGTAGACTTTTACTTTTCATCCCTTCCATTGAAAAGCTACCTCTCCTTACATTCAAAACAGAGCAGACAGAGCTGAGGCTTGGCCAACACGGGCACTGTACACTGACTGAGTATTCAGCCTGTGAGCAGCCAGTTCGCCAAATTTAGAGTTGTGTCTTTGAGATGATTACAAATTTTTAAAAAAAGAAGAATGTGTGGTAAAAAAAAATAGTATTCAGAATGACTGAACATAGGTTTAAAGTAAGTCAGATAAACTAGTTTCAGTCAAGAAACTAGCTCATCGTGTTCTGAATTGCCACATTCAAAAAGCCTGCCATCATAGTCTCCTGCTGGTTGCTTCCCACTGCCTCCCCCACGGAGGCATGGTTTCATACTCTCAGCTTGGTGAGTGGAACAAATCAAGGGCGCATACATTAGGACAGTGCCTCCGTAAAGATTTTTATAGTGTGGCATTCGGTTGTACACACAAAAAGTGATGGGAGATAAGAAAGGGTGAGTGAGAAACTCCACATATTTAGCCAATACTTGCATAAAGTTATACCATTTCCACTGAGGGACTGAATTTATATAGTGCTTTTCTAGTCTTATCAGACCAATCAAAGCACTCCAGCATTCACCCATTCACACACATTCTTACACGGCAGCTGATTGGACAGTGCCACCACCATTAATAACGCACACACATTCACACACTGATGGAAGCAATTTGGGGTTCAGACCCAAGGACACTTTGATGGCATGTAGACTGCAGGGACAAGGGATCGAACCACCAACCTTTCTGAGCCATCCATCCACTGTCTGAGAGTCCTGGATGATTTCTCAGGAGACCTTACTGAAGTGACTGTATGCTGTTCTTTATCAGAGTTGGGTAACGTTACCTAATACAAATTTGAACAACCATGTCACATGTTTTTGTTTTCCATTCTGGATCAATGGAATTGGATCAAGTAATCAGTGTTACGCACATCAGCTTCTTTTACAATGTAAGTTTATTGCTTTACCTACATTCTACTCTCATTGATTGACACCTTTCCCCATTCCTGTGTAAATGGAGAAATTGGCTTTTTCACATGTCTTGTATTGGTGCCATTCATGTTCAGTGTACATTCAATGTCAGCTCTCACCAAGTCTCTCTCACCAGCCATAAACCAAACGAAAGTAGAGAAGTGTTCAAGAGCTCTCTTAAAATGGCTGTTAACATATCATTCAACAACAACTACAACAGAAAACAGTGTGACCCAAAGTGGCTTTTTCACATTAAAAGGCTTCCTCATCCATAGAGCTCCTGTAACATATTCTTCTTCCTATACAGTTTCGGTCAAATCCATTCAGGTCTTCAGGTCAGTTCTCTGTCGACGAGCCCTGCCAGACTCCAGTCCCAATGACATGACCTCAATTCCCCCCTGTCTGTCTGGCCATTCAGCCAAGGTCCTCCTGACTTCTAATCCCTGCTTCTCCTTCTTTAATCTGATGGATTAACAGCACATTGGCTAACAGCAGATCCCTTCACCAGACTACAGGACTGTCTGCTAAACACCAATTTATCGAGGTGATATTGGCCTTTGATTGGGAAACATAACAATATATGAACATTAACACTAACAGCCAAAATGGAATTTTTCAAACAAACTTCATGTGCTTTTTGCATTTGCTCAACAATTTAAAGGGATTTGTAAATATGCTTACTCACTTATTCACAATAGTTATAGGAGAAGATTGGCATATTATCACCTAATTATGTTGGTAATGCTTTTATTGTTATTTCATTGACCAACATTGCCTTTTTACACATTCTTTTGTTTGTTGCCACCTGCTGAATCTAAGTATAATATTCACTCTACATTTTGCTCTGGTTTAGTCTTAATCCACCAATTTCTGAGGAAATTATTTGGCTCTCTTGTCTGTTAGCAAGTCCGGCGTGGCTGGAGGAGTTCGGGTGACATTAGGGTTCGCCCAGCTAATCATAAAGACTGGAGGCACAGGGAAAGCAGCAAGCATGGCTGTGTACAAAGTTGGGACTTCCAGCACTGACCTCGTCCTGAAACCATTAACATTCATTTCATGTCTACTTTTCTGTTAGTGTATGAATTAAACAAACTTGCTCATCCGTGAGCTTTTACTATGTTGGTAGGAGTATTTTTTTAAACTTGACAATGCACTGGCATGAGATTGATCTATCTGAACATCTCACTTACAGAAAGAAAGCAAAGAAGCATATTTCCCAAAATGCGTGAAATTCTGGATTATGATACCAAATCTCTCAAACAAATATGATTCTCTTTCTGTGTTAGTAGAGTAAGTTAGTTGAACATGTTTATGCTGGATGAACATTATATGAAGATAAGAACAGTGTGATTTCAGGTTCTGATAAGTGTGAAAATGAGCTCTCTGCTTCATTAGCATCTTCCCTCCCCTGCTCTGCCACATGTGCAGAAATGTTGATCTGACTGGGAGTGGGAGGGTAAGGGCACAGGTTGACTAGTTTCCTACAGGCAGCCTAGAAAAACAGCATGTATGTGGGAGTGCATGTGTGTGTTTGTGTAGATACAGTACACCCAGATACAGGCAATTTTCCAGTCAGCTTTAAAGATGTTCATTTTTGTGTTTTTGTGATTTCTCACGAGAATGAAAAATCTGACAAGATATGAACTGTGGTGTGCATGTGTGTGTTCTGTGAGTGAAACTACTTGTTAGTTAAAGCCAGACCCCTGCTGGGAGGCTGCAAGCAGCCGACGTCTTAAAGGGATTACGAGATTATAGAATCAAAAGACCCTCATGGCTCTTTTGAGCTTCTGTAACAACAAGTTACCTCTGGGTAACGGACTTATGTTCGAAACTAAGTACAGAGAGTAGTTGACAACACAGTGGTAATCTCTGTTCGTAGTAATCTCTCTGATCTGACGAGAGTATCTACCTCTTGAAAGCCCTCAGCAACAAATTGATGCTCTACATTAGTATGGCACAGGCAAATGTCATCTGTAACAGTAACACAGGGGTCTACTCACCAGGTGTGTGATGTTTGTGTCCTCGAGCAGGTGATAGCAGAGCGTGTGTGGAAGGTAGAACTCACTCTCGCAGCGTATCCAACATTACTGAGCCCGAGGTTGTGTCGGGAGATTGTTTAGACTGAGAGAGATTCAGACTGACTGGGAAGACTCCCTCCCTCTCTCCTCCTCCTCTCTCTCCCTCTCTCTCTCTTTATGTCTTTATCTGTTCCCTGTGCGTCTGTCACAGAGCCCAACCATGTGCCTGAAATACCTCTGCCAAACAATTGCTCCACAAATGTGCACACACACACCCACCCACACACACACGTTCACACACACACACACACACACACACACACACACACACACACACACACACACACAACACAGGTATATGCTGCATAAATGTTAAAATACACAGCCATACAAAGCTGCAAAGATGATTGTCCAAGTTTTCCTATCTATTTCTCATACAGAGATAGTTGCTTACTTACCACCTGAAAGGATGTGACAGGTGTTATTCTATGTTTTTGTCCATGAGACCAAGACTACTGCCATGTTCACATCATCAGAAAACTCAGGGTCAAAAATACTAATTGCGTCCTGTTTGTTTTTAGAAAGTGTTGACAGCAAAATACCACATGAAATGCGATTTTTGCAAATTGAATTCAAGCCACATTTGGAGGTGGTTTGAATTGTCATTTCAATTGGACATCTACAGATACATCTTAGACTGGATGCTCTAGCCGCCCAAATCGAAGGTTCTTTTGCATCACTCACAATGTGACACACAACAATGACGTCAAATACAAAGTGATGGAAGGGCATCAGCTGAGCAGAATCAGAGGAGTTCCGCACTGTGACTTCACAGTGTGATTGTTTGGAGGGCAAGATGATGGATCTCCATGTTTCATCCGTCCGCACTGAAAAGCTATGTCACCAGCATATGACGTAACTACTACTGTCGCCTGCGTTGTTACCACAGCAACCCAAGCTGATAGGTTGATGATGTCTGGACACACAAATTGAATCTGATCAGTTGCAAATAACAATACGGACATTCTGTCTTGAAGATCTGATTTGCCTGCAATTTGAATAAAGCCTATGGCACAGAGCAATAAGATATATCCGGCTATGGATCCACAAACAATCTTTGTACATTCATCATTGGTTCTACATAAACTTTGTTGACAATAAGAAAAACATATAATGTTTTATAAGAATCATCAGCCTTATCCTTTACTGTAACGCATGCTCGTGCCTTCCGCTTGTCACTGCTGTTATTTCCACTCATTTCCACCGATTTTGAAAATGTGTCTATAAGTCTGTGAGTGTGTGTGCGTGTGTGTGTGTGTGTGTGGGTGGGTGGGTGTGTGTGTGTGGGTGTGTGTTTTCAGCTGTTCATGTGCATGATGGACGTGCACAGCCATCAGTGCTGACGTGCAGTTAGTGTACCACTCCTCTCCATATTTCTTCACAGAGTGTGAGCAGTTAGGTGTGGATGGGCATATATCTGTATGTCTGCATGTCATTCTCATTGTGACTCACCTCCACTTATCCTGGTCCAACAACACAGCTGAAACACTCCTGCTTTAACTATGTAAGGCACACTTGCTGTGAGCATTCAGGTTGTCACACGGCCATACATGTCAATTTAGAAACAATCAGTTCAACTTCACTGTTAGAAAATGGTGCTTCATTCTGTAGTTCCTTTCGAAATACTCCTCTACCCAAAAGCTCTAATTGGAGAGGTAGCTGTTGCCATAGCAACACTACCCACTCCAAATTTGTGCATGGTTGGTAGACAGACCAGAGAGAAAGAATGCCTACCAGAAATCTGCTTGTCAGGGAGTGTGTTTAGTCGCAAACAAAAGTTAAATAATGACAGCAGTGCAAAATCCTGCCATTATAGTATTATAAATGTCATAGTTTTGATCTTTTGGTTGATTTGTGTTTTTCTGGTTTGTTTTCTGTGTCATGTTTTGTTGTATACTCCTGTGTTTTTGGTTCGGTCTTTTGTTCAGGTGTTGCTTCAGTGGCTGGAGGTGTGGTATTCGGGTGCTGGGACTCTCTTTAGCTCAGCTGTCCCCGATCTCGCTTAACGACTGGCAGCTTAAACACCCCTCTCCTTCCCCTGCAAGCTGCCAGATCGTCCCCTTCGTAGCCTCTTGGTACACCCCTTTGATGTCCCCTTTCTGTGCTCCCTGTCTTAGCCTCTGTCTCTTTAGCATTTCCAGCCTCTAGTGTTTCCAGTGTTTCCCTGTGTTCCCTGCCATCCAGCCTCAGCACCCACCACCCAGCCTTCAACCACTGAAGCAACTCCACACCACCTGGACTTCCTGGTTTTTGGTCACCTTTTTGGTTTTTTGTGTAAGTCCTGGAGTTCTTTTGTTTCAATAAATCTGTTTTACCCTTGTCTGTGTCTCGCTCTTGGGTCCGATTGTGAAATAACTGAAAACGTGACAATAAATCTCTGTGCAGTGTTTCGGTGTCTGATAAGCCTTCAGTCTCATGGATCTCTACTCAAACTGGATGACCTGGATCATCATCCATCCATCCATCCATCATCTCACCAATAACAAATAACCCAGCAGCCTCTTGTACTGTGCATTTTCAGTCCAAACATCCTCTTATGTTAGAATCAGACTGCAAAATATTAAGTCTTTTTAGGTGGTCGCTGTGTCTTTGTGTTATTTATTCTCGTTGCGACTTGGTTCCCAGGAACATGTTGATTTCACATTGGACAACTTGTTGGCTAGCTGAGTTTCAAGAGTGATGGATAGAGGTGTCAGGGACTTCACTGTGCCAATTTTAACTTAGTCAGGGTTTCTAATTGAAAGTGAAGGTGGAACCATGGCTCTGACCTTTCCCTTCTCGGTCAGTAGAAAGAGGGTGAGTGTTTGTGTGTGAGCAGCAGGAATGTGTTTGCAGTGAGTGACATTACATCAACAGGTGTGATTACTTTGGCTCATTCAATCATATTCATGCAGGGTTATTATAACCTGACTTATCACTCTAACTCTCCTGCGTTTCCCTCCACCATCCCAAACTCCTCCTTATGTGGTATTTCATATTGTTGATTCAACTAAGATTTACTGTTCATATACTGTATGTTTTTCCATTAATTATCATTACTCCACAAGCAGCCTCCCTCTCTGTTGTCATTCTGCCGGACCCTTCAGCAGCGTTTGACACAATGAACCACTAGATCTACCTCTCAGGCTCAGGCCCTGTTCACATCGTACCTCTAGGACTCCCCTTATCGTGTAACTTGGAGGAAAATCTGTATGTGAACCTTGTAGCCTCAGAGCTCTGGTCTGGGTCTCCCTTCTTCACACCAAGTCACTTGGCTCTGTTATTCACTCACATGGCTTTTCCTACCACAGCTATGCAGATGACACTCAACTAAGTCTGTAACACACAAATCTCTGCGTATCTCTCAGTGGATGTCTGCACAACACTCCCCCACTACGAGGGAGGCCATGTTACCACTCAACAAAATCACACCTGTTGTCCTGGCTCCACACTAGTGAGACTGAAAACTAATCTGTTCAGACTGCACCTTGGCTGATAAAAAAAAACCCCAACCTTTTTCTCTATAGCTTATTCTAAATTTGATGAGGCTTTGGGTTGGGTTGTATCCCTATAGCGGAATGTACATTTTGGATAAAATAATAATGTTAATCATGATCAGCACAACCCAATCTGAAGCCACCATCAGAACACCAGTCATGCAAAGACCGAAGACATTCATAGCACAGTCATTTTCATCGTTTCATCATTATACTTCTTCTTCTCATCTTCAACACACCAGTACTACCCTAGTGTTAGGCTGGCACTCCCGTTTCCATGGCAACCACAGAAGAGAAGTGGAGTGTTTTAGCTGCGCCAGTCTAAAGATAGAGCCCTTATAAACACACCAGTTGGGCAGCCCAACCACAGTGATCATTTTCAACAAAGAAAGATGAGGAGTGGCTACGGTAGATAAAGGATGACACTGAATGTAAAGTGACACACGCTGAGAGTCAGCTTGATACTCCTATATGATCACCATGGGCTGTAAGGCAGATGGGAGAGTGGCTGTCTCGGCCAGGTTTATCATTCAACTGTCCAAAACATGATTTGCATGATGACTCATTATCCACTTCTAATCATTACCTCCTCTAAATCCAAAGTATGACACATAGAAAACTGAGTCACATAATCATAAAATGTTGATATATCTTACAAAGCCTGCAGTCTACCTAAGTAATGTGTAGTTTTTCTGAAAAAGAATAGCCATAGCTTCCAAAATGTCAGAGATCCTTTATTGGTATAGTCACATATCAAATCATAATTCAAGGTGTCTTAGAGCAAAGACACCTCAACTAAGCTACAATATATTCTGCTTCTCAGCTGAAAAAAACAGAACATGGTTAAAGATCAAAACAGACTGTACATAAAACTTGATGTTTTGCTTCCATTTGATTCAAATTCATGATTACAGTAAGCAAACCATCACACTTGTGTTCTGTAAGTATTCAGTAAGTTGCAGGAATACAATAGAAAACAGCAATAAGACTGATCTCCAGACCTCCAGACAAACAGGAAGAGATGACTTCACCAGCCAAATGCATCTCTCCCCTGCCACATGACCATGTCACATTCTCCACCGTGTCTCTAATGAATAGAAATGTATGGAGCATCTTGGCTGCGTTGGTGGGCCTGATGTAAGGCTGCCTATCTCTCTGAAGAGGCCTTCATAACACATCCACAGCCTCCCACCCACTCAAATTCTGTCTTGGAGAGGAATTATGTGTGCAGCTACGGGCCACAACAAAGCAGAATGATTAACATATTACAAGGGAGAAACACACAGAGTATGGCCTATAGTCATTTGACATGACAATAATAGATTATCCTGACAGAGATGCTCAGAATTTCAAGTGACAACAATAGCATGTTTGTTTGGAAGGCCTGTTGATGTGAATATTAAGCATTTTGCTATTTTTAACCAACCCACAGTATGAAATATGTAAACACATTTTTTCATCCCTTATAATACAGATAGATTGATTATGCTAACAAAACAATCTAAATACAAGATCAAGTAATTTGCTTGTTGTAGAGCTTTGCATACATTTTGGCAGACACTTGATCATTCTTGTGCTGGATGCTAGAGATCACAAACTGAGGTCCCCACAACTTTATCACAACAGGGGAGGTGGTCTTTAACAGTGCTGATCTGGGTCCTTCACAAGTGACAATTTCACCAATATGACAAAGTGGGTGGGAGCACAAAGTTTGTCCTACTTGCACCTTTACATGTTGTCAGTTGATTGTCTAACCAGGATTAAATGGGGGTTTGTCTGTGTTTAGCATTATGTTTCGTTACAGTTACCATCAACATTTACCGGCGTCCAAATCTTATCTAAATTGAGCAGCAGCTACTCTGGCTGAAGACTTATTTGAGTGTCATGAAGATGACGATGATGCAGCACATTCTGACTTGATGCCCAGGTCTTGAGAACCACTATTGTTGGGGGTTTTGTGTCTGCATTGGGCAGCTGGATGTGTTTCCGGCCCACAGGAAATACGCTTGAAGATGAAACTTGAAGATGATGTTTTGTAAACTCTCTGGCTGAAATGAGTGCTGAAGTCAGTTTTTCTCTGTATGTGTCTGTTAAGCTAACTGTGTTTGGCAGGAGTTGAACTTGTATATCCCGTCGAATTGGTTCTTCTAGATGCATTATTTCTTAAACTCCAAGTAATGGGCCAATGTTTTGAATGTGGCACTTTAATTAATAGGATTGAGTGTGAAACTGTGGACTAAAGAACAGGGATATACAAATGAAAGACAAAAAAAAGACTTGAAGCTTTGGGGCTTCAAATGCAGCGAGGACAGTGACATCTGGTGGCTTGTAAAACTTATAGCAGCCCTTCAAGATTGGGACTGAAGCACAACAACACCTCACTGAATTTAATAATTTTAGACTCACATCTGTGTCCTAAAAGTTCTAGAAGCCAGTGTGTTACTATTAAATCTAAGTCATACTTCTGTTCAGAAACCCACATATAAAATGTTTTGGTTCAAGATTCATCAATTCAATTCAATTATTTTCTTCTCTTCTTATTCCACTAATGTGCCTATAACAGAGTTTAGCTGCAAAGGTTTCTGAGTGAAATCCTTTCAGAAGCAGCAGTGATGTTTAAAGCTTCATCAAGCTCCGACACAACATGTTGAAACAGTACACAGGAGAGAAACAGAGCCTCTGAGCTTTCGTATTATCATCTATACTTATAGGTGTCCAGTGGAGTTTTCTTGTTATTTGCATTGATGTCTATCTGTGAGGTCTAACAGATGCATTTACTTCACCTTAAAACACTTGCAAAGATGTATAGTAGAAGTATTTTAATTCTGCATGTTTGGCTTGCAGTCTTCTCCCAGTGCTGCAGATCTTGGCATGGTCCTGCCACCTGTAGACCAGTGGAATGTTGTGATATCTTTGGTAGGACTGTGTATACCCACTAAGGTTGTTTTTTTTTTTGAGGAAACTGAATTAAATGTTTCTTAAGGAGTCAGATGACTAAGGTATGCCACGCCATTATTTCTACTTTGCAGTTCTGAATGTGTTTTAAAATGGAGACATGCCAGTCTCTCCTGGCTGACTTTCTCTCTCCTGAAGAAAGTCAGTATAGGAAGCTTCATAAATCTCAAACTCTCAGTCCCACTAGTCCCTAGTTTGCACATGATGTAACACAGCTTGTATTGCTAATGTCTTCTGTCATATTGTTAGCTTAACTGTCAGTCACACTGTCTGTGCTGTATGTTGCTGTATACTACCTTCGCTGCGACTATGATTTTGACGTCATGGTTGCATGCATTGTTGTTTGAACAGGCAAACAGGAGACAGATTCAAATTGTGGACAGCTGCATCAGCATGGAGAGAACGTTTAAACCATCATAGCCTGATCTGTAACAAGCACATGTCACAAGCACAAGCACAAGACCAGTAATGCACATGTACATTACTGGTCTTTCATTCCACAGTCAAACATGATTTACTGAACTACATTTTGACTGTGTTCGAGAACAAAATGTCTTACTGTTATGCATTGGTATGTTTAATGGATGGTGTAGTTCATCTCAGGCCTGTCACAGTTATTAGTTGCAGCATATCTCACCTCACTGTCATTTTTGGCTTCATATTTCCAGTGCCTCATGCTACTGACGACAATCACATCGCCAGCCTGTTAGTATCAGCTGACAGAAATAGCTCTGCTGTCATGTTTTCTATCCTGTGAACACACATGTCCTGCTGGTAGGATGGTGGCATTGTGGAGATCACAGCTTCTAAATGAGGCAAAGATACTGCTTCACATACAACTCCATTTCAGTGTGTGGTTTGAGTGATGATTAAATACTCTCTAGAGAGACAGAGATGTGGAGGTGGAGGTGATTACCTAGGCCATATCTGAGCTTGAGAACAGTTCAAAAGGTCGGTCCGCTTTGATCAAGACTGAAAAATCTCAACACCTATTGGATGAATTGCCATGGAATTTGGGTCAGACATGCTGGCTGTGGACATTTTCCAAATACAGGGGAGATGCAGTGAAGTCGTGTGAGCCTTGTGTGAATCAGCCTCTGCTACACTTGTGACAGAAACTGTACCAGCAGCCTCAGTGTGATACTACTGTGTAAAAGCTTCAATCCATTTCAATCCATGAAAAAAGAGTTTTAAATGAATTGCTTCCAGTTTCTCTTCTAACAGACTTTATTGGCACTGTCACACACAGGACAGGTGCCACCTGTCAAACAACAACAGAAAGTCTCCAAGCACATTAATGAGTCAGTGTGTTTGTTCGGTGATACACCACCAAACAAATTGATGTAATACTGTAAAAATGAGTAAATCTCTAACACAGACATGTGCATCAGTGCTGGTAGCTGTTGTTACAGATGACTGTAGCTATTAAACACTATGATAGATAGCACTACAAGAACAAACGACTGCTTAGAACTTGTCCTGTCATTTAAAATTTTGTGCTTCTTATTTAGAATTAGCTCATCAGAAATATGCTACACGTCTTTTTAATTCCAATATTCTTACTCTGTCTTTGTTTGCTGCACTTTGTTCTGATCCTTATTCCCAAATACACAGATCAACCCAGAGGTGAAGACATGTTGACGGATGATTTTCCATTCTGAACTAATTTAACAGACACCAGAAGATACTGAACAACCGGTACAGTTTACAGTAGATTTAGTACATATGGGCTTTGCACCTTCGTGACAATCTTTACTCTTATATTTCGTTTGGTTTGTATTTGTGCTCTACATATTTGCAGTCTTGTGCTGGATGGAAGGATGGATGGATTGAACGGATGAAGAGCAGCAGATGGGTGAACTCTTCTCCGGCAGCACATAGCAACAGGACAGCTGAACATACAGCTGCGCAACAAGCTGCTGCTGGCAGCACACAAGTTCCTAACTGCAACTGTAGTCATAAGAACAATTAATCAACAATTAGTATTAATTCAATATTCGTGTGCTGTCTCACATGTTTGTGAGAAGCCAGTTTTTTGTTTTTTTTTTGTTCAATAATCAATAATATTTCACACCCAGGTTTCAAATAATCCAATGTAAATGTAATGCCTGTGGATCATTGATGTGTTTAATAGTTGCTGAACAATGAAGCTCTATGTCACAAAGGAATAAGATACATGAGGCTTCTAATATTCACATAAAACTTCTTAGTAGCATCTGTTCACTGTTGGTTGTTTTGACATTAACAATAATATACAATCTAACCTGGCTTATTCTTTAAGACTGGTCCTCTGGGGACCATATGTATCCATACTAATGTGGGAACTGTTAGGTCTCTATAAGTAATTTTATAGAGTATGGCCTAGACCTGCTCTGTATGTAAAGTGCCTTTAGATGACTTTTGTTGTGGTTTGGCGCTATACAAACACAACTGAATTGAATTGGAATTGATTGGAATCTCCATCCCTGTGCCTGAGACACTGAACCCCAGCTTACTCCTGATGGCTATACCATCAGTGTGTAAGTTTGTGTGCATGACTAATGAGGGTGGCAATATTATCTTCCAATCTGGCCCTAGTGTATGAATGTAGAAGAAACATTGTCAGTAGTAAAAGCTTGGAGCTGGCACTGCTTTATATCTATAATGTTGCAACGTGACACACACATACAGTGTACAGGAGACACACAAGCTCGGGCGAACTTTCACAGTAAAATACAGTAAAAGACAAACAGTGCCCTCTACTGGCGTTGATAATCTCAGACAGGCTTCCAATCTCGAAAACCCATACACGCACAGTCAGTGTGTGGGGACCCAAGGTATTCTGTATTACAGCTTTCTTTTACACTTGTTAACCCACATTTCCCATGCTGATGTTCACTTTTTCATCACTCTTCAAACAGTAAGCTTAATAGATGTCAATGTGCACTAAACTGTGCATTGCTTTTCATTGCTATCACACAATATGCATTGAATGACATCTTTTACTCTTCTTACCCAGATTTAACTATCAAACTGTGTATTTACAGTCCATTTTGCACATTTAAACGCTATTGTCAAAACCCAACATAACTAAAAAGAATTAAAGAAATAAAAATGTATAATCGGGGCATAGTACAACACTGAGTGTCATTCCTTGATGACCTCTATGAAAGATGTGTGTCAGGAGAGGAAAGGGGGCAAGAGAGGCAGAATCCAGAACATTTTTAGAATTTTTTGTAATTGTATGGAACGATGTGGTGTTTACAGCACATGTCCTCTCCATTCCTCTACCCCACAGATGAAATCTTGTCATCATGGAGGTGGAAAGTTTATGACCAGCAGCCACATGTTCAGTCCCTCTTAAAGGTAATCAATGCTGGATGTCTGAACATATCTGTCGGAATGAATAAGGTGTATTGCAAGAGATGACATAATGTGTGATGTAGATGAGAACTTTAGCAGTCCTATACATGTAGCCTACTGTATGTAAAGTGACTTAATAGTTTTGTATTGCATTATTAGAATTACTAGAATTAATTTCATGTATACTGGGTCTAGGTGGGTCTCCATATGTGGCATGACTGCCCTTACATATACAAAAGTATTACCCAATTGCTTTTCATATCAATGCATGCAAGTACTTTATCAACTGTAAGTGTGCACAGACAGAACCACAACAGCAACAACAATAATAATTATGTTGTACAACACAAGTGAATGCTGAATGTAAGAATAAATACTAGGGTTTGATGGGTTGTTTTCAGTTAAAAAGTTACATTGAGCAGATACCTGGCTATTAGCTGTCTTAAATCTTGACATTCCTTTAAACTGTAACGTAACAGTGACATAGCCACTGCTATGGAAGAAAAAATATCTCATGATTACAAGAACACTTTCAAGTAATTATGAGCTGCAGATGTTTAAATTATAAGCACCTGATCTCATAATTATGAGAAAACGTTAAGGTGGTCACCAGTCATCTCTATTAAAGACAGAGCCATGAGGGCCTGTTAAGATAGCTGTGTAGTGACTGGATTTTAAAAGCAGGACTGAGGCAGACCAACCAGGTATTTATTTTAACCACAATGAAGACATTGGAAAAATAATAGTCACAGTTCAACACATAAAATACTGAGCCATGGGCAGCCTGTCACTGGTCCTGACAGCCTTATATCGTCTGCCACTGGCAACAACCTTGACCCTGACCACAGTACATGGAAATCTGCCCTTCACCTGACATCAAAAATACACCAAATACAATTATGACATTTTTTACATTTTTTACATATTACATCTATACTTCATTAACGTAAAATAGTCTGCATGATTTTATTTATGTTGCACATTACAAGAAGTACAAGACTGAAGTACACTAACACCCCTACACTAATTGCACATGGTTTCCTGGAACCTTTAAATGCATAGATACTCTGGGGTCTCTTTAATGCTGCCATCACACAACAGAGGTGAGTGACCTGAACACTGAACATTACGCATATTATTGCACAATCAAGCAACAGCACTATATTCAATTCATTATTTTGGCAAAGGTTATGTGACAATGAGCAAATAATGTTGAGGTAACCTAACTGACCAAAATGAGTGTATATATTTGTCTTTATGGGGCCGGACTTCAATAAGTTTATGCTGAGAGGCATCCACAATATCTGCAAAACACACATCATTAATACACTCGACAATGTCAATAAAAACATTCAACTCGTCAAATTTGTGCCTTATTACTTTTACCAGTACTCTATACAGATTGTCCTGCAAAATAATAGTGCTACTAAATACTAGTAAAAAAACAGGACCTTCATTACAGAGCCCTACCTGTGTTTTTATTTTCGTTTGAGACAGATGGGTGAAATGCAGAGAAGGAATTTCCCCAAGGGGATCAATAAAGTATAGATTTATTTATTTATTTGTAACTAAACTGCTAAAATATAGAAATTCTTCCTCTAGCGTTTTTGTCAGTCACCAAACAACTTCAGGTGTATTACCACCTCCTTCTGGAGTGGAGGAGGGCAGATGCTGATTTACGTAGCCAAGAAAAAGACAGATTGTAATCAGATTTGTGATCTGGCCAACAGAGCCAGATCACAAATCAATTTCCTAAATTTCCTAAATTTAATTTCAAAGAGGAGGTGGACACAACTGGCCAATGAAAATGTCTGTATGTATGTCTGTAATGTCTGCCATGCTGAGATTAATGGTGAAATTGTTCTATTCAGGTGACGATGTCAGCAGGATCACAACTGGAAAAGTTGGAAATGGAAATGGAAAAATTACTGGTGGATTCAATGAAGAACCTCCATCTGAAGTGCCTGGCTGAGCAGACCAACCTCTGTCCATCATACTCATTGTTCCTCACACTCCACCCCTACTGTGTTGTGTATCCAACATTGGCGTATTGTAAAACATGAATGTGCAAACAACATGAAAATCTAGGCTTTGTTGCCAAAAAGCTTCATCAGATCACTGAGTGGTCACGAGTCAGGTCACAGGGAGAGGGGACACAGGAGGGACGGCGAGCTTGACTGCAGTTCTTTGCATCACTGTCACTAAATAAAGACCAGTACAGCCTATTAATAATAGCATGTTTGATGAGTGCAGGTTCTAGTGTTGCAGACACATTTGTTTACACTAATAGGCTAGACACTATATATATATATATATATAAATAAATACTACTACAGTATTTGTTGAGAATGTTCTCGCTTTCTTCATTCACACAAATTACCAACCAGGATTTAAAGAAAGAAGAAACACAGTATCACACAGGGTATCGAGTTATATGGCTCACTACAGCTCTTCACTAATCTACAAAATACAGACTAAGAAGACTCAATCACCGGTAAATGATACTGTCAATGCAGTGATTGTTACATAATCTGCAGGATGCAACATATATGTTGCTCATGCTCACATATATGTGTGTGTGTGTGTCTGTGTGTGTGGTGGTGGTGGTGGTGGTGGTGGTGGTTGCTAATTAGACTATTTCAGTCCACTCAGCAACTTTATGAGGTCTTGCCTTTTCATTTAGACAAATTCCAAACAAGTACCATACCAACAGTTATCCACCAGATGTCACTATTTGTCTGTCTCAAACACTTGCTTCTCAGTGGTTCTGTGCTTTAGAAAACTTTGTTTTCCTTTGCACTGTGTTAAACAATCAAATTTGTGCCAGTGCACATTCCTGTTAAAATGTGCCTAATTCTGCTGTTTACCATGTTGAGATGGAGGATAAAATGACTGTCGTTTGAGAACTTTCTTGAGATGGTTGTATGTTTCATTGTATTATAAACCTCTGTGTAGTGCTATCTCATCTGACAAACCTTCAGACATATGGATCTATTTCTCAAACTGGCCATCCTGCATCATATTTTATTGAGCTGAAGCAACATTCCCCCATTTCAACATCCCATTGTGTTCCCTGCATTTAAAAAAATACTGAATGACTGAATTGTAGCTACATGATTTTTGACACCAAAATAAAGATGACAGACGCGCTTCCTCAAAATAGGTCTAGGCAGACCCGTAAAGTTTATCCCCATTTTTTAACAAGTGGTGGTAAAATTTCAGTAATATTCTCACAGGATCAGTTGGTGAACAGCTGCTCTGGAGCCCACAAACTAATCCCTCGTATCCTAGCTTAGAAATTCTAGCATTAATCAGTCACAATAGCTCTCACAAAAACATTTATTCAGATTTACTCTGACTGCACTGTTAGAATATAATGATGTAACTGACTGAATTTGAAATTTGGGTGAAAAGATGAACAAGATGTTGTCAGTGAGTTTGACAGCCATCATTACCTGCCACTTTGATTCACACAACAAACATACATATTTTCATCATCTACCTGGCCCAGAGTGATCCTGAAGAGGGACAACAAAAGAGAGTCAGGAATAAGGAATAGGCTGAGGACCCGGCCACATTTTCCAGTATCATACTAGTCAAATTCCAGTCTCTGTAGAACAAGCTGGATGACCTCATTGCTGGGATAAAGTACCACGGAGACATACAGGATAGTAACATCCTCTGCCTTATGGAAACATGGCTGATCAACTCAAGGTGGAGGGGGATAATGTCTCATGGTAAGAAGAACTGGTGTGATGGAAACATTGTTTTGCTCAGAAGCCCCTGTCTGTCCATTCTATCCTCCCAAGGAGTTCACCACGTTTGTGTTCACCATGATTTACATTCCACTACAGACACTGTTCTGCCCTCATTAGCTACCAAGTTAACCATAGAGACACAGCCCATAAGGTGACTGGGGAGTTGTTGCCAGTGTTGGGCAGTAACATCCCTACAAATAGCGACGTTAGTAGTTTAGCTACATTTTTCAGTAACAACATGGTAGTGCTGTTGTTTACTAAATCAAATAACATTTCAATAGCTTAGCTGATTTTTTGGTCATGTAGTGTGGTAGCGAATGCAAAAGCTACATTTTGCTAAACATTTTAAAATGATTGAAGTTGAAGAGGAGGAAGGTGAAGAGGAGCTTTCAGCGAAGGAGTCGCCGTGTCCCTCCTGAAACACTTACATGAGTTTATATAAAACAACTGAGAAAAATTATGTGTTTCGATGCTTACTGTGCCAACCCAAGGCGGAGTTTCTCTCAACTTCCAAGACATCCAACACAAATTTGAGAACCCATATACAGGTGATTCCCGAATATGCACAACCAGCAATTAAGCTAACCACCACATGTCAACACAAAGGAGCCACTTTTCATCAACTAACGATTCATGTGGCCATAAATGAATTAAATTAAGCATGAGATGGTGGTGACAGTGTGTGTGTAGGGTGGGGGATTAAATACTAAAACTGATACATATAGGAGGGAAGAGGTAAGGGGGAAAACGAGATAACAGTAAAACAAAAATCTGTTTTCTTCAGTAGGCTATTACTTTTAACACTCACTAGCAAATGGTTAAAAAAAGGGGGGGGGGGAATTAAAGTGTTAGCAGAAACAAATTAAAATATCTTAATCCTACACTGAAGACCAAAATAGAGTTAAGTAGAAGAGGATACAGCAATTTGGAAGATAATTTAATGATTTTACATTGATGTTAGACTTAAGAATTAAACCTTGATTTAAGTAAACACTGGTAGTTAAATGAAACAATTTACCAAATTTTGTAGATTTTTTGGAGACGTGAAGACCTAAATTCTGTATAAGACTGTAATGGCTTACTTTATATCTGTATGTATGAGGAAATTATATCAAATGTAACCTTTTATACACTCAATTGTAAGTGGTGTGTGTTAATATAAGTTACTGCAACTTCATTATCAGTTACATTATTTATTGTCTACAATACAAACTAACAAGAAAATCAAAACAATGATTTCTAATGTAAAAAGGTTGATGCATTTTAAATATAGCTTCACATATTCCTCAGTATATCAATTCACCAAATTTTATATCATCTTTAGAGGGTCCACCCAACAAAAATTACCTCCCTGGAAATGGATTGTGAGCGGGCCAAGAAGAGGAGTGCACCCCAGAATGAGGAAGAACATCCTGTTGCTGTCCAGCAAAGCAGTGTAGCGCAAATGTTAGGAGTGGCTG
>JAFREQ010000255.1:0-91356 GCA_025331565.1 Holacanthus passer | reverse complement strand
TGTGTATAAAAAAGCAGGTGCCTGTTGATAACTTTGTCTTTGAAAGCCAAACTGACAGTTCCTCTCTTCCTCCCTCACACATCACTGCACTGACTGAAAAACAGTTTCTCGTGTTGTGTTTGGAAAATGGGGAGGTTCAGGCCAATCTGTAAAATCCTTCACTGTGTATGAAAAATTGCTACTGCAGAGATGCCGTAAAGAAAATTTTAATTGTGCACACAATCCAAATAGTATCTACCAATATGTAACCCAACCCTACTGAAAATAAACTTGCTTCCTCTGCATTAAAATTTTAACCAAATCTCTTTTGAGGATGAGGCAAGACATTATACTCAGCTACGGGAATGTTTGCCTTTTTACTTGCTCAGCACCACTTTCATCAACACAGACAAGGCAAGAGTTCAGAAATTGTTGCATCCCAATTAGGCAAAGATTGTTTTACTTTACCCAAATGAAAATCCAAATTTTCCTGAAAAGAAATCACCATTATAATATCTCAAAACTGTCAAAATGAACAGTGTGTGGCATTAAAGGGTTATGTGTAACTGTCACTAGAATTATTTTGTGGGAAAATATTCATGGAAATGTTGAGATACCTTGAGGTTTCCGGCAGCAGTCAGCACAGACTTGACAGCCCTCATCCCATAGTCGTAGTGATGCTGTGAGGAAAGCTGCTCCGAACAGAGTCGATAAGTGGCCACAATTTTCACCGACAGAGGCCGTGCAGTCACAAAACCACACGAGTAGAGCACAATCTCTGCAATCATCGCATAGTCCGGCACCATCATAGCCACAGTCCTGAACAGAGCCTGGAGTAAAGAGACACTTCCGCTGAATGCTTTTAATTTCAAAACATTTTCAATTGAACTTCTGCACTTTTCTGATGTTTTTAAGTTTTATTTGACCAGTTTTTACATCACTAATGTTTGGAGACCAACATGAAACATGCGTATATCTTGAACTACCTTTACCTGAGATACACACAATGCTGATTTTCCATCTGTATGTGAATATGCCTCAAACTCCAGAAATCACAGTTTGGACAGTTGAAACAGAAAGAATGGCTGAGAAACTGATACTCTACCTTGAGGTTGTCTGGTAGCTCAGAACGTCCAGCGTAACCAGGATTCATAGTAATGAACACAGCACAGGAGGGGTCCAGTTTTAGCTCTGTCCCTTCAAACATCAGCATCTCAGTATGGGCAGCAATCCCTGGACACACAGAAGCAGTCAGACACAGTATGTATTCATTTGTACTTTGTTCCTTTTGACTCTGATGATGCCAGATGAAGAGAGGAGTAATGTCAAAGCATTTTCTGAGTAAAGGCTGCAAATCCACCAGTGTGCTCCAGTCTTTACTTACACTACGGATGTGAGTGTTGCCTCTTTGGACACTTTTTTGTAATGGGCACATCCCAAGGAGTTTAGCTGTAGATGCCATATCCACCATTAACTGTACACCATATCAGTAGATGACAAATGCTTGTGCCCATCAGAGACAATTCATGGGCCTGTGCACATTCACACACAGCTTACCACTTATGCTAATAATTAAATAGTCAGATAAGAAAAAAACTCCACGTCTAAAAACAACTATTAAAAATAGTTGTACTGTAGCAGCAGTTACATAACAGAAACCTATTAGCATTTTCAAACTTTATTTTTGAGCTAAGAAAAATCTGTATACCCCTTTGGCTCTTGCAACTTATGGTGCAAGTCACGACACCCATAGCACACATAGGACACACTGCTGTGCTGCGTTGAACAAAGCTATGCTTGAAGTTCTGCTGGCCAGCCTACACAAATTGCCTTTGCTCCGTGTTGCATCTCTTTGTTGTCGAAAACCTGCTTTTTCACTGGTGAGAATACCAAACTTGTTTCTGGTATACTGCTGGCTTATGCAGAGATCAAAGGGGAGAAAAAGCCAGAAAGTCAAAAATACAGCACAAACCTCTCTGTATGGTGAGAATCTGTTGAGCCACCACAGACAACACCTCCAAGTCAATGCGGTTGAACTCATCAAAGCAGGCCCAAGCTCCGCAGGACAAAAGGCCCTGATCGTGCATGCATACACACACACACACACATATTGGCGCGCACACACACACACACACACACACACACACACACACACACACACACACACACACACACACACACACACACGTTGGCACAAGCAGAAACACACAAACACAGCTATTTCAGTATGGGAAGTGGGAGGACATTTCAGCAGGGTGTGAACAAGGGCCCCCTCACTGAGCCATCAGTACATTGCTATTTTTGAAGTGACAACTCTTAATATTCTACAGTTCTGACACCAGCACCAGAAAATTGTGACAAGGGCAATGTACATGTGTAATTGACTGCATATATTTCATATTATATATATATATATATATATATACACAACTTCACTACCGCACTGCATTATATTTGTAAGAACAGATTGTAGTGGTGTGTCAACAGTGACATTTAAATGTTTGTATGCCGTTCTGTGACAGGAGGAAATGAGAATGGGAAGGAAATTTAACCCCTGTATCACCCTCTATTATCTGACTCTCTGAAGTGCTGATACAGTAGCTATGCTACTGGTATATTCCAAGGTGGAAGTATCTGTTCTGGCACACTTCCATCTAAAAGAAGAGGACAACAGCACCTGGGAATACTTACATCTGATTAACTATCTGAAGAAAAAATATTTCTCCTGCATGCTTGGTTTCACTTGTGTGTAGGAAAGAGCTTTCTTTGTATCAGTTTTATTGATGTGTGCTTTCACAACAGTGTGTGAGAGTTTGGATACCAAGTAGTAGGAAAATTCTAGTCATTTTAACTTATGGTAAGTAAGTTGTACTCACTTTGAAGAACTTGCCCAGGGCAATGTAGTCCAGTCCATCGGAGCAGTTGAACACCACACACTGCTTGGCCACAGCTTTGGCCAAGTCTTTGGTTGTCTCTGTTTTTCCTGTGCCAGCTGGGCCCTCAGGGGCCCCTCCCAAATGGAGGTGGAGGGCACCAAACAAAGTGCTAAAGTAGGAGGAACGTCAAAACAGGTCCACTCCAGCTCACTGACAACATATTTACATAGTAAGAAGTTGATATGAATGAGAGCCTCACTGCAGGGAAGCTGTGTTGTGGAAGGTGGCAGCTTTTGAGTGCAATGCTTTCAGACACACCAGAACAATACAGGGACTTGGCAATAATTTATTTGTGAATTGAGGCATTGATTGTTGTCAAGGTGTATTAAATAAATAAAATCTAAACTCTGAGCACATTTTTGAAGCCATAACTATACTATGAAGTTGCAGCATACTGTATACATGTTGTTGTCCCACACGTTATGGTATTATCGGTCACCCAATTAAGTGTGTTTTGTTTGCATTTGAAAATTTTTTTGAACAAAATAAATTTTATTATGATTTATTTATTTATTATTATTCACATCGTCTCCTTTAGATAAATATGCCCTTTGGACTGAAGTCTTTCAGAGTAATCTATTGACACAATCAGTGAAAGATTAGGATTTATTTCAAGTGATGTGTGGACTCAGCTTCAAATATCTAAATAGTAATATCAACAGTAAATTCTGCTCAAATTCCAATATTATAACCTAAATTAATACAATATTAATCTAAAATATTACAGTGTCACTATTGTCGTTGTAACCTCTCCTCAAGGAGATAGCACTCAGCCAAGTTCTAGCAATAATCTAAAAATTTGGCAAACTGCCCCAGTGGCTAGCTGGGGAGCACTGTGCACAAACAGGTTTGATGAACATCAATTATTTCCAAGTACACAGTAAGGAAGAAATCTCAGTAGCTCAGAAACAACATACTGTTGCCTTAGGATGAGACTAATAAGAAGAGAGACGATAAATTTAGCATCTAAAACCAGACAAGAGTACAGGAAGAGTTCTTGCAGAATAACAAGGTAGGTGATTGATTAATAGTGTAGGGATACATTTAGCCACCTCCAGCTTGGAGTTTATAGGGTCATTAAACAGACAGGACTTTCAGCTGCAAGCATCACCAACACATAATCTTTAGAAAAACACAAAGAAATGTTGAGGTTGCTTGTGTAGTAACTTTACCGGTAGCAGCGGTCAGTGAGTGGGGTAATGACCAGACGTGGAGTGTTGCCCAGGTATTCATAACCATAAGGCAAACCAGCATTGATCATCTTGGTCTGGAGGTGGTTCTCCTGCAGAGAGTGTGATACATGTTTCAGAAGTCAATCACTGAGTATGTATCATGAAATTAAACCCCAAACATAATTTAACCAACCCCTGCCTCTTTTACATACCACCCAGTAGTAGCGCAGTTGGCTAAGCCACTCAAAGTCATTCTCGTCACTTATTCCCTTTTGCACCAGTGTAGCAAGCACATCCCTGGCGTGGACGTCCAGCACAACGAGGGCTCCGAGGGTCACCCGGTTCTGCTTGGATAGCTTGCCACGTACGAGTGCCACAATGTCGTCAATCTGTTTATTGTTCTGTTCCAGGTAGGCACTTAAGGCCTGAGAGAGAGAGAGAGAGGTGTGATTAAATAGAAGGCAAAACATGCTGGAGTTCATCAAGACAGTGGGAGGATACTATCAGGACCCCATCTATGAAGATCACAAGTTTGACCCTTGCAACAACTAAGTCCATCACTATTGCCAGCTATTGCTGGCTGGGCATGATCTTCACCTTGTGAGGGAAAATGTACAAACTCATGTCTTGAAGAATATTTGAAAAGAAAATATATAACCTGTGACACAAATGAGTTTTCCAGGCCAACTTTATAAAACAGCATTATACTGCAGCTGGTTATGGCAGCAGACCTTTGCCGGCTACATCAGCTAAATAAAATGTGTCAGCTTGTGAGATATAGGTGCTCTTCATTTTATGTGACAGATTTAATACAGTTTGCAATCTTCATTTAGAACAGCTGTTCCCATATCCACCTCAGTGTCTGTGCCACCAGGTAAGTCATTACTGTAAGTAACAGACTCATTGAAAGCTAATCTGTTTGTCATCCAGTTTATCCAAGAGTGATCAGACGACCTCCTCTTGACAACCTTTTAAATCTTTTAGGCTGTTTCTCGTGCTCTGTCTGACGTGACAGACTTCACAGCATTCGTTGCCATGGTTACAGCTTTGATACAGAGCAAACTGGAGATGATGTGTTTCAGCAAAACATCCTGGCTTGCTTGAAAAAATATTAAGTGTGTTGCAGAGTAAAAAGATGTTTAACCATGATTTGCAAGACTTGAACCAAAATTTTAAAATAGTGCATGCAGTGGACGAGTTATTTTTCTATCCAGATGGTTTCAAGAGTCTTTGAGGATTTTTGAAAAACGTTAAAAACAGCACTAAGTGTTGACAGAGGCTTTTCTCAGACAGTCATGGATTTATCTATTTTATAAAAACAGATGCTCAGCTCTGTGACTAGAATGTAATGGCAATAACTGGAAGTGAGCTTCCGTATGAAAGACCTTAGACAAAGTACCTTATACTATGAAAACAACCTTACCCCAACACTATGCTGTAAACTGTAATTCAAAATACACAGTACATGTTAAATACAACTAGCAGTACCTTCTGTCCTGAATTAATGGCTTCATGAATATCCTTCGTCCAGTAGACCTGTGAGACGCAGAGCACCGTCTGGCCTGGCCAAGCACGCACCCAGTTGATCCTCAGCTCACTGGGGTACGCCTTGATTGCCTCCCCAATAACCTGCAATGGACAGCAGCAGGGACAGAGGCTTTAACTCCTTGATACGTGTGTCATGAAAAATATTAGAAAGCGTATGAACATCGCGAGAACGAAATGTGCATTTATTTGCAAATATAAGTAAAAATACAATATATAATAACAATCCACACAAGACCTTATGCAGGGAGGCAATCATGCCCTTCTCGAGTTCCAGTAGCCATTTCTCCACCTGACCCCTGGCTTTGGAGGTGGAAATGATATCCAGCAGCTGCACCACTTCACCCTCACTGCTCTTAATGTGGGTGATGTCCAGCACATCAGTGAACACCACACTAGCAATGCCTTCAAAGCACTTCTTCAGATGGGGCTGCACTCTGGAGGAGAGTAAGGCAAGAAAACTGAATCACTTAGGCATTGTCTAATGTCTACAGTAGATCTGATATAATGTCTGAAGCAGGCCATATCTTATATTGGACCTTTACATTGTACTGTAAGTGGAATCGTGGACATTTTACCGATATGAACAATGACAACTGTAACACAGATCTATTTCCATTTAAACCAATGCAGCTATATTCACTGTTTGCATAAAAGCTTTACTCTCACTTTATGCACACGAGTACGTGATCATGTACGGGGCTGTGAACTTTGTCAAAATGCCTCTCAGTGCACAGCAGAACTACATATGAATGAATCGTCGAAGTGTCGACAATGACGAATGACTACAGATGTTGCTGCTGAGCTGTTCATGTGCTGCTTTCATTGCGCAACCAGCCAGACAAGGAGTAAATTGTCAGTATGTGTCTGGATCAATATCACCTGTACCTATTTCTATGCTGTTATGTGTTTAAGGCTCCTATGTGAAGAATTTGTGAAATTTCTGATTTTAGTAACTGTAGTTTTTACAAAAAACACATTGTAGAATGGAGGCTGATATTCTCTCCCTCATTTGCCTCCATATCTGACCCAGGGACAGTAGGGCGAATGGATTGAAAGCAACAAAAAAACTGAACTAATTATCACCAGGATTGTCTCAACTGTCTACAAATAAAAACAGACAGAACAGTTTGAAAGATGCCACAATTACATAAAAATTCTACACATAGGGGCTTTAAATGGGTAGAGGTAACCCCCAGAGTGAGGGTGGTTTATTAGTCCACATCTATAGTGTGGGTGCATGCTGTGTTTTGCAGCTAATGATGTTAAAATTTGCATTTATTATATAGAAGATTAATGATGCACCCAGTTTGAACGCCTGTCTCCCTCCTGTGAAATTATAGAAAATGAAAAAAGACTGCAGACATGAAGCAAGAGAAGACATTTGTATCAAAGCTACAACACATTTTTACTGTTTCTGATCCCACACTTCCTTTTCTTAAATCAGGTTCCGTGTTATAGGACACTTGTCCTTGAATGTGACAGCATCTCCACCTGAACACCAGCTGCCGGTTTTTTATCCATTAGAGGTCAAACTAAACCAAGCTTAATGAGATAAGTACAACACTGGCAAATTTGTGCTCAGTTGTTGATGACTGCCCAACTAATAACTGATCACTACATAGTACAAAACAGTAGTGTACAACTCATAAGAAGCAAAAAAGCAAGTAAGTGGATCTTGAATCATGATTATTTTGGTAAACTACTACTTACAAGGTCACAAATTAATTTCAGCATTCTCACAAATATGTCTTTATGTGGAGTTACTCTTTAAAAGGTCATTGAATCACTTAGGGTTGCTTACTGTAAGTCTTTAATATTACGTTTACATTTTTACTTTTGCAAAAGCCACAACTGTCCTAAATAATGTAACTGCAACTGAAGAGCAATGTCTGCTGATGTCTGTCTTATTGTTACTAACTCTTCTTGAACATCACACAGCAAACAAAGTCTTTTCTCTTTTACATACTGCTTCAAATCTCTATGTTTATTTCGCTGCACTCGCTGTGCACAAAACACTCAGGGAAAAAATAGGAAATAGAAACAAGTGTTCTTATGCAAAATCATTCAAACTTAAAGGACTGAGTACCTCATTTTCTCTATATCCTTGAAATAAAGGCAGCCTTTTGCCAGCCTAGCAATATATTCAGTGACTGGTGACTCAAATTCTCGAAAAATCAAACTAGAACTTTCTCATCATTACACTGGCCTCCCTGGCCTACCAACACCCCGCTACGGCAGAAATCCCTTCTTTAAAGAAGAGCTCATGATTGTGTGCATCTGAACTGATGTGATGACAATTCCCAGAAGTCAAAGGGAGAATAGAGGGATTGTAGAGTGGAAATGAAAAGAGAAATAGAAATGGCAGGAAGAGAGCAAGAGGCTAGAACATCTTTGGACTTGGCTTCTCCGGCAACCACTTCGGAGGTTGAGTAGGCATTGTAGTTAGCTGAATATTTTCTAGCCCTAACATCAGTCTTTCAAAGGCCACAACTCTTGTTAATTGTTTTCTATTTCCCTTTCTGCATTTGCTCCTTTCATATGCTGAATCTCTATTTCTCCATTTGTGGGTTTTTTTGTGTTTGTTTTGTTTTTATTAAATGGAAAATGGTCCGTTCTCCATTTTCTTGATGCTGTTAATTGTAATGAGGGATAATAATTGATATAACAAAAATTATGATTGTATGCAAAGTTATGCTCACATGTTTTAACAGTTTACCTGGTGGGGTCTTTGGTCTCAGAGAGGATTTCCAGCAGCTCATCATTGGACAGGAAGAAGAACCGTGGAAAATAGAGACGCTTCTTCTCCAGGTAGTTATTAAGACCTTTGAGGATTATCTCCAGAAGCTCATTGGACTTTTTTAGCCTCTCTAGCATCTTGTCAATGGCTATCACTCCCAACACATGCTTGTCCTAACACAGACATGAGAAAATAGTGTGTAAAGCAAATATTTAGTCTCGTTAAGTAATTTCTGTTTACTTCAACAGTAGTTTCTGAGATCAACCACCAACATGGGCCATTTTATTATCAACTCCTAATAACACATAGTTCTGGTAAACATACATTGAAAACATATAAATGGACATGCTTTACCCCTGTGGACTTTGAACTGCACGTGCTCTCAGACTCATTTCAAGGTCTCTTTATCTGGTCTCCAGTTGGCGGTGGTAAATAATTGGCACAAGCAGCTGATAATTACCTATTGCAGAGTTTTCTCTGAGGTTCACAATGAGATACCTGTTTTCTTTGTCTCTTTGGACTGTAAACCTTTTTTTCTAATGGAGCACTCAAGGCCAGGGTTCTATCTGCAAGAAAGCAGCAACTTTATGGTATTTGCTCCCGAGTCAAATGACACGACCATCTGCAAACTGGCCTACAGTATATGTGTTGTACCTAAGTCTCTGTCACAATTACACCCTAACTTTTAATTCCTGGGCAAAAGGACATTTTTAAGCACTGCCAACATACTGTACCTTTTGGTTTATTAAGGAAACCTATGACAGGAGAAGATGGTTTGTTGTGTTCCTATTTTTCCAGCAGTGTAGTGTTGTCACTGCTGCCTCAAAGGTAACACTAAAACACTGCAATATCTTCCTTTGGCAACATCCGCTCTATGTGCCACGGTGAGGCCCACATGTCAAACAATGCCCTAAAAAAAATCTATGATGGGACAGTAATAGAGATTTCACCTGAGGCCTGTCTAGCACCTATGAAATATTTCAGCTTTGATATCATCCCATCTGTACACTAATTCAATATCCTCTGGAACTGTCACCCCCAGGAAGTGCCTAAATAAAAACTCTATCTAATCTTCAAGGTTGGAAAGTGAATGCCTGAACCTGCTCATATAAAAACATTGGCGATGCTGAAATGAAGCACACAGTCTGATATCATCCACTGAATGGAACGAAATAAAATGCAGGAAGGAGCAGAATGCAGAGTTAGCATGGAGTCAAAGTGAAAAACGTGGACCAACATAAGAACGTGCTATTTCTACCTTTAATAGCTAACAACACTTTTTGTTGCTGTACATTATTTTAAATCATTAACACAGTCATTTATAGACTATTTCACACTGCAAGAAATAACACCACTCTTCTGAACTATGCAACACTTGCCACCATGGTTCCTGGCTTTTGCAAATGGAAGCAATATAAAGCGTAAGGGAAACAGATGATATAGTTGAATGGCTAACTTTCATCTCTGTTTGATGTTCTCAATTAGTCTTGAGGCTGTTTTTGCTTTGTAACTACAGACAACTCAATGTGTAAGAGTTTTAATCAACGTGCCAGGTGCTATGTGGACATAAATTCATCTACATTTCAATAATGTGTCCTCAGAAAATATATGTATAGCAATCAACAATAACTGCCATTGCAAATATAATACTGTTTTAATAGACTTCATGTCAAAAGGGATCAGCAAGTTCATTCTGCTTTATATATGTTTTACAAAGAGTCCCATCTTTTTGAGGATCTGGGTTGTCTAGTGATGCTAATACGATTTGATTCTGTATCAAATGTACACGGCTGATATGAACTGCTGGGCAGTGGGTCAAATACACACAATTCTACAGTAGCAGATACTGTGGAAAAGTCTACAATCAATACTGGTAAAAGCAGCAACGAGGAGGATGTACATTATTGCATTGCTTTAAATTGGCACAACCCCTTTTTGTATCCAGGGTCACTGTCCATTAAAAGCAGTCACAGCCACTAAAAAAATACTTTTAATCCACAAGCACAAAGAGCATCTAAAATGGGAGAATAAATATTTTTGATCTCTCATGATTTGCTATTGATTTTTTATGATGACCCAAGTGAAAGCAGAGGCTGTTGACTCATCCCAATGTGATTTCTTCCCATATGGGCTCACCAGATAATACAAGCAATAAACAGAGATTAAACCCATTCTGATCACAATTGTACTGGCTAAGGGTGTCTGATTGATGAACTGTGGTTCTGGCTTTTCATAGATTTCGTCAAACTTGTGATTCTGGTCCATTCTTTAGGAGGGCATTGTAATAAGAGGGCTATTTTTATAACCAGTCTGCCAGCGGGAAGTTATTCATGAGCACACTGAAGGGATAACAATGTTCTAATGCATGTATTATGTGTGATAATGTGTTTTTAATGCACCAAACAGATGGCTTCAATGGGAGACAGGAACTGTCCACAGCTGATATAGCAGGTCTGCAATCTGTGTGGCGAAAAACCATAACCTAAAAAGAAAGTATTTTTCTTTGTTGTAATGTGACAGACACCACACATCCAGGACAAAAAAATGTCTGGTATGTTGAAGGCACCCTCCTGCACAGTATTACTCCTGCGTGAGCGTGAGTGTAATATTAAGTGAGCTATTCTTTTACTGACTATAATTGCGTTATTATTGGGTGAATCCATCAGTCTATTAGTAAACAATATGTCAGTCATCTTCTCCATGAGCTCAGACGGTCGATGTTGTTTTCCCTTCCTCAGCTCATTAGAGGGGGCAAGGGTGTGGTGTGCTGCAAAGTTGAAAGAAAGCAGGTTCATAGAAATAAGTCTTTTAAATTGATTTGGCCCTGTTTTTACCTGCAATTGTGCATGCAATAGTAGATAAATGACACATTAAAGTAGGCAGCAAATAAGGAAAATTGTAGGAAAAAGAAGTTAAGATGTGGAGGCTTTCAGGCAGTTGAAGATCAGTGGATCATGAGCAGCTCCCAGTGGTAAATCTGGAGACAGCATCCCGGGCAAAAACAAAAAGGTGATTTGTGGTAGGAGAGCTGCCTTTTTGCTCACACTGTTCTGTGGTAGTATGTAGTTCAGATGATTCCAATTTCATGCACTGCTGACAAATGCTATGGACTGTTTTCTTTGTCAGATTTTGATGCAGTATGAGCTTATGCATGGGGGTATTCATTCTGTAACTGGCCTACATGGTATGGTGAATTAGAATCATTAGCTTTAAACACTGCAAGCAATTAGTGAATACAGAAGAAGGGCAAATCATAATTTTGCCTTCCGTAATTTTTTAATCTAATCTGCAGTATTTGAATTTCCCATCATTGACTGAACATATTTTAAATGTAGATAAAAGATACAAAGGTTTTTAGCAATTTTGTTTCTAAAATCATTTAGACACATAACTGAGGCTGAGAACTAACAATGTCAAACAGTTGTGAACATTCTTCAGTCTCCTGAAACTAAATAATCACCAAAAGAAGAAAATACCAACATCAAATAGCATATTTACTTTCTGATTCAATTCACATGGCTGGTAATGATGAAAAATCTTTCCTGACTGTCTAAGCCCATTAAGGTAACTAAGCTGCTGTGTGAAGGCTCGCCCATTGAACAAAATACAAATACTCAGCAGTAGCATCACACACTCTAGGAGAATATCTTGTCACAAAGCCTTTGTTTTGCAATGCTTAATCACATAGATGCACATCACTACTAACTAAACTGCATCTACTGTAAAGGTGTTCTTAACGTGTTTGACCACCAAACACTTAACAAAAGGATCCATGTTTGAGAGGCGACCTCAGTACCAGTATTTGAGTTGTTGAATCTTTACAGAAAAAGTCCAAAAGTCTAACATTAGTATCATGTAAGTGAATGGTTTCCTCGCATATATACAGTACAGTATTAACTTCACTGAACTGAACAAAGCTCAATAAAGCCCTACTTTCCTTACACTAGGGGAGCACAAATGCGAGTGTAAAAAGCACTGTACAAACATTTGTGCCAATATGGTCCATAACACTGTGTACACAACTCACAGTAGACTAGACAAGACGCGTGCACATCTGTGTGTGGAGGCTTCCTGTCCCTTAGTGACCTCATTTTCTTTGTGGCTCACTATAGCCCTGCCCCTTCCAGACAAAATCCATAATTTCTATCTGATGGTGCAGTCAGGCTGGGCTTTCTGGAGGACACTGCCTGAAATTGATGTGTCTCATTTCAGGTCTACTGAGGACGCCAATTACCCTTTGGAAACTCTTTGAGGATGCTGGTGTAACACTGACTTTCTATCCTCGTTCTGTTGTTTCTATCTTGCTCTTTTCCTACCGATTTCCTCTTCTGTCTTTCTCTACCTACTGTATCTGTCTAAATACTCCTCTCTGCTTCTACTGTATACTTGTGTGTCTCTTGTTTTCCTCTGTATTCTATTCCTCTGCTGTCACTCTTACCATTGTACATGTTTGTATGTTATAAGTTTATTCCGCTGGTCAGGTTAATTTTATCATAGAAGTCAGAGCTGTGTGTTAAATTTGGTCTGATTAAAATAGACAACCCTACATCTTAATGAGTACACTGCCAGGTAATATACCAGGCCTGAGCTGCATATATCATACTTGAATTTGGATCTGTATTCACAGTTCAAGCAAACCAACTTTCTGCTGATGTGACCAGTACTTTCTGATCAGGCTTGTAGCATGTGACTATTTCCAACTGTTGGTTCTTATTTTACATAAGTGAAATGTGTGATGAAGTTACAGAGGATCATTATTAAAAATGATAAAAGTACAGCAAACATTCTGTGGGAAGATGCTCTGTACAATCAATGCATCGGTTGGATGGTTGAATGTGTTCCTGTTTGATCAAGTTTTAATTGGCTGACACTTTGGGTTTTGGGGAAGTATGTCACAGTGTGCTCCTCTAACACAGACATTTGGGGGCTACATTTTGCTTTTTGAATTGTGTAGACGGGTTCAACTTCATAGACTGCACTAAAATGTACCTTGTTATGATTATGATTGTGGTCATAACTAAATGTCGGTGTCATTGTGTCAGTAAGTAAATATAATGCTTTTATCTTGGCCATATCTGCCCTGGAAATCAGAACCTCCTCCAGATTCCTTCTTTTGGATAGTGATAGTCTATTAATCCACCTAAGAAGAAGCTCATCTTTTTTTCATGCCCCTCTATAGAGAGTTGCCTGTATGAAAGACTGTCTTCCTAATCATCACCGTATCCTGCTGCAATAATAAAATCATAAGAACAAAAATTACAACAAAAACAAAATTAAATCTAACAACTTACCAGGGAAACTTGTTTCATGGTGTCCCTCCAGGTTTTGTCAACAGTTGTGAAACGACGTCCTTCTTCGGGCATCTGAGTCATGATGTCTGGGGAGCTGAATATTGGCTCCAGGTAAAGCCAGGTGGACTGCACCTTTAACCATTCATCCAGAATCTCCTGGAGGAGCAGTAACTTGCCCTCCCATTCCCTACAGGAGAAAACACATGGAAGTGGGAAGACAAAGGCAAGGGATGCAGCTCAGTATGTTCAGTTGATTGTGTGTTGGTGATAAAGGTCCTAGTAATCAATAATCACTTAACTAGGTTTACCACAGGTTTTTCTTGGGAAGGACAGGAGGCCTCAAAGGAATCAATACAAATGATCACTCCTCGAAGGTAAAAGGGGTTTGGTAATCCTAGATGTGTAGTTATATGATCCTGCTTTAATGCTGGATATATATTGTGTTCTGTCGTTAGTACACTCAGTATAAAAGGTAGGTGGGATTGGCCCCCGGAGTAACTGAAAAAGCGATTTCTTTATCCTCAGTGTGGTATCATCCTCTCCCTCACACAAAGCTAGATAATGGCATTATAAAGTTCCCCTGTGACAAAAAAGCTCATCAAAATGTTTACAGTAGCTGTTTTAGCATCCTGCCAAATATGGTACAATACATTTTTTAGAGCTGCAGGAAATCCTGTGTCCAACTGACAGTAACATAATATTGCAATAATCTCACAAATGATAGAAGATGGGGAAATTTATCATTTGTTAAATTCAAGGGCAGATAAAAACTGAATAGTAATGAATGAAGTACACACTGTTGAAAAAAGAATATTTTAACTAAAAATATGATAGCAATTGCACCAGTTCACCACCAAAATAAAGGCCCCATATTAATAAACCACAAAGCAAAAGGTGTCTTTGTTTGAGTTGAACAATTTCAATTAGCCCTACCATGTGTACATACTTCATAACATTACTGAATTGCTTTTTCAAACTAGCTAAGTAAAATGATTCTCAATCAAATCTTTTTGTATCTTACCGTATCTCCACTTCGAAAGGCTTAATGAAGGGTGAGCCCCTCATGGTCTGCGTCTTCACAATGTGATCATCCAACAACATCTGCACCTCATCCACAGATGACAGGATGGAGGTGCCCGTGTCTCGGTAGGCCAGGAGGCTGAACTCCATGTCACCCCATTCACTGGCCATTTTCTCCATGGCCTTCTCCAGGGAGTACTCCTTGCTGGCTGCCTCACTGATGCCCTCAAAGCTGCTCAGGTGCTGTTCCAGGCGCATGGATATGAAATCAGCCACACAGGCCTGGTTATCAGCAGGCTTAAGGGAGATGCCAGCCACCTCAGACATAGCATCCCAGTGACGGTCACGTAAGCCTGGGTTGCACAGTACCTATGAATGAGCAGTAGTACAAAAGAAAGGACTTACATAATGTAGTAAAATGATGGGAGTATGATAGAATGACAGAGTAATTGAGTATGCTGTAGATTCAATCGTTTTGTTAGGGTCTTACCTGCACCATAGGAATGTGCTCCTTGAATTCCTCCACCTTAGTCTTCATTGTGGTTGCTATGTTCAGGGCTTTGGGTACATCACTGAAGCCTTTCTCCAGCTTGTACAGAGTGCGCCAGTAGTTACCAACATCCTCTTCTACCTACATGGGTGGGGTGTGCATGACAAAGACACCGGAAAAACTAGAATGACTATGATATAATAATTGTTGAATTAATTAATATAGCAAAACTCTCTTTTGTGTATCAGTTTGTTGTGTTGTGTACCATTTAAACAACAAAGAATTTATATTGTAAAATACTTGATGGTTTGATAAGTAAACTTTCACATAATATCCAACTTTAAGATAAGATATACCTTTATTCGTCCCACAGTGGGGAAATTTACAATTTATGACAAATGATTGTCGAATGATGAAGTTCTGGTACCTTGTCTGGGTTCACCCCCGGGAGAGGTCCATGGAGCCACTGCTCGTACTGGTTTAGGAAATCAGTGGCTGTCTCATAGAGGCGCAGGAAGGGTGTGAGCTTCTCCTGGATCTTCTTACGCTGTGGGTACTGGGAAACAGACCAGCCATAGGCCTCCTCCTCTATATTGAAATTGTTTATCTTTCCAGAGTGGTAGAAAGGTTGAGAGAAAGTTAAGGAAGAAAGGAAGGATAGATGGAAGTAAGAAATGAAGAAGAGTAATACAAAGAAGAGATGGATAAGTAGATGAGTCAATGTTTGGATGAACTCCTGATAAAACCTAAGCAGTTATTCTTACAAACAATACTGCCCTCTAGAGGTTAACTGCGTGATAGCCCACACTGTAATTGAACTTCAAATACAATTCAATAATCCACTGTACAATGAATGTATATCTTTTCCTTGTCCTTCTGCATGACTTATTGCAATATACTGACCTCCTTTTTCTCTACTTCTACATTTCTAAGCATTTGAATCCTAATGTACCTTTTCCATGGCTAACTCCAGTTTAGCATTGAGGGCCTGGGATTTCTTCAAATACTTGCTGAGATCTGTCAGCTCACCATACGTGGTACACTCCTCCACCTGTATGCTGTAACTCTCCAGTTCTTCCACAAAGCGATCACGGCACAACTGGAATGCACAGACAGAAATGCACTCATTGTTTCCTAGCCATCAACATTTTTTTCCTTTTACATTCGAGTTAACTTTTTAGTTCAATAGTTGTAATGCTAAAACATCGACATTCGAATCAACAGATCAGTAGTTCAATTAATCAATAGATAGAGTAGAGAGAGAGACCTCAAGGCCGCACTGATATTGCTCTGTCTTTTCAGTAATGATCTGTTGGTGTTCCTTAATGATGGATGGCATACGCTGAAGCCACTGGATGGTCTGTGCGTGGAGCTCCATGTCCAATGGTGAGAGGGTGACAAAGTCCATCAGGAAACACAATTGTGTGTTGGAGTCTGCCAATCTTTGTTCCAACAGAGGCATCTCTGTGGTCTCCACCTTTTTCATGAAGGCCTGGATATGGGCAACAACGCACTGATATAGTACTTCATTTAAATGGGAAAAACATATTTAAAACAAAAGTGCTTGATTGCTGTCGCTGCTGCAGTTTAGTTACTGTCTTAAGCTAGTTAACAGGTGTGAAATGTAGCCTAGAGTGTACGTTATCCCATGGGCTTTTAACATAAAGCATAATTTGAGAATGACAATAAGTGGTACATTGCACACCGGACCAAGCTGGTCAGTGTGACAAGAATTTGGGGTAGTTACCTTAAGCTCCATCAGTTTCTGCGTGTCAGGTGGCATGCTCAGTGCTTTCTCTGCAATCTTCTCAAATTCATTACAGAGCCTGTGAGAGGAGTAGTATTAATTCAGTGACATATACAAAAGGTTTCACAGATTTAAAATCGTATTACGCCACAGCTTAGAGCTAAGAAGCACAATTGAGATGAAAGCTAATACAGCAGCTAACACTGGGTCTAAAACCGGAAAGGGTACCACTGTACTTTCGCTTTGAATCACACAATGTTTATTTCGAGGCTCCAGAGTGGCCAACTAAGGTCTGAAGTCTGAAGCTTCCCTATGCATATTTCACCAGAATATGTCAGACAGAAATTGCTGTTATTTCCCTGTCAGCTTTTTTTAACATGATAACTTGCCTTGGGTGCATTTTGAAATTTTTGTGTGAATGTGAGAGAGAAAAAATGAATGTGGTGAACCAACTGACTTCTTGTTCATTTCCTCATGGTCCTGTAGCATCCATGTAACCAGTTTCTGCTGTAGCTCCTGAGCACGCTTGATGAGAGAGTGGATAAGCTTGTGGGACTGAACCTCAAACATGCCAAGACGAACCACCTAAGCACAAAGTATTGGTCAGTAACACAATTATAGAACAGCATTTAAGAAATGACTTTCAAAGAAGCATAGACAATCATAGTCATTGAATACATCAATATTTAAAAATTGCAGCTTTATTTAGATTTTCAGATTGTTCAGGTTTCAGGTTTTCAGGATTTATTAGATAGTTTTCTATGCCTAACAATAGTTATCATTGGAAATAGAGAGTAAAGAAAAATCAGTAACCTCACTACTGACCCAACCGTCTGAAATATAAATGTAATATAGACCTTTTACGGCCATCACATTGTCATGTCTGGTGTATTCCACCTTGCCGGCAGAGTACCTTGCATGATGTGTACTGGATCCTCTCAGCAAGCTGCTGGTAGTGTATCACCTCTACCATGATTTCCTGGAAGGAGTGTTGCTCACTGAGGAACTGCTCCACATCTTCCTCTGCCTGCCTGGATACCAGTGTGGCGTATTTATCATACTCGTGGATATACTCCTTGGGCCTGACACACTCAGCCCAGAACACCCTGCGCACCTCCTCCTGCTGGGCCTGAAGGATCTCTGGCAGGATGATGGGCTTCAGGCTGCTTGCAAACTGGGAAGTTGGTGTAGAAATCCAAGCAGAAAACAAAATTATTTGTCCAGTGGTAAAAGTAGATGACGGATGCAATGCCATGATTAGCTAGTGTGATTTTAAATCCAGACAGCATGGCTACAGTATAAACCTACCAACCACTGTTTAGATCTTATGCACTGAGCTACACAATTACAGGGGCAATAAATTCTACCTTCATGAAGGTTATAATGTTCAGTTTTTGCTGAAACCGTTTCACAGAAGTGTCGATTAAACTTGGTCATTTTGGAGGCTGCAGTTTGTGATGCTGTTGAACTGTTGGTGCTGTTATATATTATTTTGTCCACCCCATTTGTATCAATGAAAGTAGGCTGAATAACATTATAATACTGTAACCTTCACAAAGGTGGGATTTATTGCAGGACTGTTGTATTACCTACTAAACTGGTGTGACTATACCACACACACATCACACACTTTTCCTCTTACCCACTCAGAGAAGAGTTGGGCTTCCACACGAGGTACTTCCCTAATAGAACTGAGCATGAACTCATAGACATTAAGGAGGGACTCCTCATACAGTTTGAGGCTGGGCTCAAACTTGATCTCCCTGTCCTCCAGAATCAGATGCAGTACAAAGCCCGGGTGCTCGTAGGCTCGCTCTGACCTCTACACAAGACAGACAAAAATAGAGCGCATCATTAAGTGACCACCTGTTCATCTTGGTCAAAATCTAAACATTTATTGAAATCACTTTTTTCCAGCCCATTTTGTTCCACTCTTATAAAATATACTGGCTTGAAGTTTTTAAGCTTTTTCCTACCAGGTCTTGGGAAATGAGGTGAGTATAGTCCCTCATTGAGTCTATTGCAAGGCTCTGAAGCTGGGAGGTCATCAGTGCACCCGCACAGTTGAAGAAAGACAGACACTTGGGCATGTTGCTGGAGGCAGGCACCACCTTGCGCCTGTACCCCTGGGAGTAAATGTTTTGCACATCAGGAACCCAACTGGTGTAGAAAACAGCAAAATCATATGTAAGGTTATATTCAGAGAAGGTGTTAATATACATTTAAAACTCAGATTACAAATGCAAATATCAAACGGTCAAATAAGTAAATAATAAACTGAAACATTAATGATACCATTGGGGGAACTGGGGCAGAGGCTGCAAGAGTTTTATGCCATGTCTTTACACAAAGTGAGAATAATTCATTTACCAGACAAGTGTTGCTGATCAATATTCCTCTGTTAACTTGATGGTTGTTGATTTCAAGTGTCTAAAGAAAATACTGTGGAAAACTGGCCCACTGAACTACCCACTGTGCATGTGGTTTTATTTCTCTAATTGCTCAAATGATTTTTGAAAGGTCAAGGGAGTTTCAATTCAAACTTCTATGCTGATGCAGCGTTGGTATTGTATTTGTTAGAAGGGGAAACAGAAATGAATAGATGAATGTCTGCATTTTGAGAGATGTTTTCTTCAGCTTTTTCTAACATTCCATTTATTTAGTGGAAATGTTTATCCAAAGTGACTCACAATAAGTGCATTCAACCATAAGGACTCTTAGTATGAGCAGCGTTACACCACTTCACTTGAGTCAATTTGCGTTTGGTGGAGGTCTGGATACAATTTCAAAGGCTGGGTAGATATGCTGAATATTGTTTTGATATACAGCTTCAGGTCTAAATCTCTGGAGTACTAATAACTAGGAAATATCCAAGTACTCAAATATAGGCTTTACAAGAAGATTTTGGGGTTGTGGAGGAGAACATGTATTTGCTGATATAATAGATTCCTCTGGGTACCACTTGATGTTATTATAGGAGGGGCATATTTTGCTGATGGTAACTTCTAAATGGTTTTGTTCAGAACAACATATAGTGCTGAAATACAGAAATGTGATGTATACGTTTTTAATTTGCTATTGCTCTTCGATTGCTCTGATCAGTGCACATTCATAACATCTGTACATCAAATTGATAAAGCAATCAATTTAGCTAATAGCTAAAACTATTTAACTAAGTACAGGTATCTTGGTGTTAGGTTATCATATGGACTCACTTTCTGAGGAGGGTTTCTCTGGCATTATCAACATGTCTGGTGACAATCTGCAGAAACACGGAGAGCTCCATGGACTCCTGTCTGCTGTGGAACTCCTCTACATCTATCAGGCGGAGATTTCTGCAAGCAGGTCATCAATGAAGGTGGGCAAATATGGATCTACTACAGCAAATGTAATTTCAAATTCTGAATTTTTATTCAAATTTTATTTTAAATAGTAAAAAAAATGAACCAATGGTGGTAAAAGTAGAAAAGTAAAAAACGTCTCAAAGCATACTTACTTGTAACAGGTGTGCCAAAGGTCCAGCACCTGCAGCATAGTGGGGTTGATGGAGTGAAGCTTATCTCTCATGCGCTTTTGTGCATAGACAAAGGCTTTGTTCCACGGTTTTGGCAGTACCTCCATTCTAACAGTGAGAGAGAACAGAGGGACTGTGGAGACCATACTTTTTTTCTCCTCTGGCAAAATATATAATTAAGAATTTTGAGGACTTTCAGTCACTGCCTATTAAAACTCAGGTTTTTCTTGTACAAAGGAAAACAAGGCATCTCTATGTGGCCTGGTCAAGAGAGCCATGCCACACAGTATGGGTAAGTAGAGTTCTCACAAGATAAACAGTCTCCATCAAGTCTTGCTGACTTACTCAAGTCTGTGCGGGGGCAGATCTTTCACTTTGTCCTCATCATTTTCCCTTGAATCTCTGAATGTATATTTCACTGCAATCACAAAGAAAAGAGAATTTAACAAACAATATTTTATTACCACATTCTTTATTCATTACAAATTATCCAGTCACCAAATATTTTTGTGTCACTGTTAATACTAGAGAGATAAATCATTAATTTATTAATTTTAATTCTAATTTCAGGAAGCAATTTATAATTTATTATAAGAAATGTTTTCCATCCTGATTATGGTGTGTGGGTTTTAAAGGCCAAGCATAGTTTATATGCTTGCATCTGTTAAAAGCTAAGACTTAATAAAGTAGATACAGATTGCTGTCTTGACGCTGAACAAGTAGTCCTCCTTAATCTCATCAACCAGCAGCTCCAATGGTGCGCTCAGGCTCCTCAGGTGGCAGGGGACCATTTTCTGAACGTTCTGCAACCAAGAGTCCTCCAGAGGAGCCACATTCTCCAGGTCTATCCCATTCTGGATGTAGTAGTTATATCTCTGACGGGACAGAAAATTTACCATTCTCATTTGCGGTAAGGACATTTTAAACAAACAATGCTTGACATGAATTTCATTTTTTTGGTGACAGTGCTGATGACTGGATGATGGAAAACATCTACATTTCAGACCTCATAAGAGTAAGCTTCAATTTTTTTGGAGAATAAAATTCAGTGTTTAAATATTCCTTTTCCATGGGCCAATGCAGACTTCATCTTCCATGCTTGGCACCTGAGCTAAACTATATTTTCATTGAGTAATGTGTCAACTTTAGCACTGCACATAAAATGTAAAAATTAATATAAATAATATATATCAAAGATATATTTTTACATAAAGAAAAAAACACTACATTAAGCACTAAGGAAGAAAACTGCCTAGCAACTGCAGCCGCTGAGACCAACAAAACAAACCACTGTTTAAAATACTACCATATCAAATGTCTTGCAAAGATTATGTAAAAGAATGATTCACTATTATTATGCTTCATTACAGGCATGTACACAACAAAAGAGGGCCAGTGATATAATATATGGTATCAGGTGTGTGTGTTGCATTTCACCATTTCACGGTTTTCCTTTGCTGTTAATTTGGGAGAGTCATGTGGTGGAGAGTTGTCATCCTCCTCCTCCTCCTCCTCCTGGCTATAAAGGGAGAAACAAAAATGGAACACAACAAATGCCACTCAATTGATACACACACTATTTCTTCTCCTAAGCTGTGTAATGTAGTGTAGCAGTAGTCATGGTTAGTTATTTCTTACTGTGCAAAGTTCCCTTCAAAAAGGTTTTGCCTTGATGCTTTATCATATCAAACAAAAATCCAACATCAAATTTATGTAAGTGATTAAGTAGTTAGTCATTTCCTTTCTGTGCTTAAAAACCTTATAGATGACACATGAATAAATACATAAATAGGCCTACATATATTGAAATGTCATAAAAGACAAATAATTACGCTTCAAGAAGAAAAAATAGTGCAACCCACTATATTAATTTAACCAGAGTTTCACGGAGAGTCTTGTGCCTTCTAATGAGTCGTGTGCGAGTACTGGTGCAGTGCTTGGAGGTCCCAGAGATCTGCACCGCCTTTCTTCTCTGGAGCAGATTCTGGCCTCCATTACTTGGACTACTGCCCTCTCCTTCAATCAGCCCATCTCCTATAACACACACATTTCAGTTCAGTTTAAATACAGCAGTATGTGAGAACCATGTTATCACAACTCTGATGTTTGAGTTGAAGCATGAAACCCACTTGCTGCTTCAGTTCCTTGAGACTGCTGCATGAGTGGATATAGTGAAAATGAAGGTTTGTTTTCCATCCACGGCTGTTTTCTGTGCACCTGTAAAATGGAGAATGTTGTTTTCTCAAATAAGTTGAGAGAAACAAAAAAGCCTGCAACCTGAAAACTTGAAAAATGGAACTTTAAAATGGGCAAGATTCGAACTTTTCAAGCTAACTTACTGTCAACTGTCTACATGTCACTTATAACTGAAGAAGTTAGCTTGGTGTCATGTGGCACAACACAGTCAGTTAAAGCTTGTAGCGTTAAAACACTAATATTCTGGGACGATATTTCACTTTATTTTACTAAACTCACCTGTGGTGGACTCGGTAGCACGAATGTCACACTATCAGTAACATTTGTTTTCTTCCTGGCTGAACTCATGTCGCCACTTGTCTCAAGTTATCATAAGCTAACGCCAGCATTAACGCTTTAACGACGCCTGCGTTCCGTTGCTAGGGCCGTTACTAAGGAAGCAACGGCGAACGCTCGCGAACTTTTCTATTTAAATTAACTTTATTTAAAACAAACAGTTTAGTAACATTTCTAGTAATAATATTTTTTCAGTCTTCTAAACAATAGAGATATATTCAAAACAGCAAAGCTCTAATAAAAATAAAAAGACATAAGTGAATACAATTAAAGAGAAAATAATATTAAATGTACATAATAAAAATACTTAAATCAAGGCATCTTTTCATTCCAGCAATATGACTGTCCTCAATTATATTTCTGCACAAAACTAAATTTATCATTGTGTACCATAAGTCATTTATATTTAGAGACCCTATGAGCAAATTATACAAATGATCAATGAGATGTCAGAACCTATCAAAAGGATTCAATAATAAAAAACCAAAAACATTCAGTTTTAATCAGAACACCACATATTTATACAGTTTGAATATTTTTATTGGCTGGCTCAGATAATAATAGCAGAGAAGAAAAGCATAATAAATTCCATAATCAAGCTTAGTGAGGGTCACTGATTTTGTATTTTACATGAATGAATGTGATATTCAGTTGTGATTATATTGACAATTACAATAATTCATAATTTAATTTCATAATGAAATAACACATTTTTTCTTGGGTATATAAGATATTTTATTAGTACTCTCTGTAAATTATATATAAAACAGGACTAGATACAAGCTTGTTTATACAGTTGTGCAAACAGACATAATCCACTCTTAAAAATTGTGTGTGAGTATTTTAAATATTGAAACTGAAGATCACGTAAAGACCAGGCGGTAAATCTTTAGGTTTCGAGTTTGTACTCCCAACACCCTCTGCAACTATGTTCAAGGCGTAAAAAATGATGTCTCATCTACTTTGCTTGGATGCAGTTACACTTCTAGTGAACCCACTAAAGCTGCACACACAAACCTCCAGGTGTATTTGTCTCCTCCAGCTGTGAACATGTGGTTGGTCAGAGTGCATTAAAGTGTGTAACCCTTCTCCTCACCATGCAAACACTCCTAGATTGCTGCAACAAACACACTTGGCTTTACCTTTATTTCCCTCATTATATTACATAAAAATCATATCAAAATCAATATAAGCATTTACATGAAAATACAAAAGGACAACTTTGGCTCAGATCAACTCAAAAACCAAAACTCTCACAAAAATGTCACAAAATAAACACATCACCTTGTTTCTCATTAGAGTGGAAAAACAAACATTTTCTGATGAATTACAATCTGTTTTTCTACAGAAAAGAAATGCTCAGCAGTAGCATTATTATTGATCATTTGTTTTCTGCTTGTCACCTCAAGTAACTTACAATGCATCATAAAATGATAAACTGCTTATGCTAACATTATCTGGGATACTGAAGCATGTTTAAAAGCCTTATTTGCAGCTATTTGTCTGCACAGTTAATTTGCATAGATAATTTAAAACACTATATTTTATTCTGAATACGTTGTTAAATCATGGGGGATATTTGTAAGTGGGACAATATACACTTTTTATATTTATTCCAAGATCATAAGTAAGGACGTGGTTGGAATATTACTGTATGTGCCGGTGATCACACACTCTTGACCTATTAGTACCAAACAAGTGCAGTATCTGAGATGGGTTAGTGCTGCTTTTGGAAAACCAAACTCCAGTCTGCGATGATAAAAGAAGGCAAAACAATATGCCACTCTCCAAGCATTTGGCCTTGCAGTGTCTGAGAAGCTGCTCTTTAAGCTGCAAGCAGAGGTTTTGCAGCTCTGCCTGCTAGCTGGATTTCTTCAGCCCAGGTAGTGTGAGCTCAAACCTTAGGAGGGAAGAGAAGTCAAACATTGATATAATTATACTTAAACCAAATAAGTCATTTGTTTCCCCACATGAATTTCTATACAGTTCTATGCAGTAGTTGTCAGTTTTTTTAGATGTTTTGTGGAACCAGTTTAAATAAGCATCTTGATATAATACATCAAACTTTACTTTTTTACTCTATTCAGAACAAAATATCAAGAATATTTTGCAGCTACTGTTTCACAAAAATCATGGAAAAGTAGAAAACTGGGCCCCGTACCATTGTGTGAGGCCTTTGGTGAGATCCAGCTGTGAAAAATCGATCATCACCTGTGGACATGAGCAGAACTTGAAAATTCAGTCAATTATCCAGACTGAGTTACAAACTGCAAAAGTGTGACAACCAGACTGGTCAAGGTATTAGTTTTTCAATATACGGTGTGTTAGAAATAAAAACATTTCAAACACTGAAACATAAAGTTAGGGGCTGTAACAACAACAGCATCAACTGTTGACAGTCTCTAAAATCTTGTGCCAGGAATAAAAGGACAGTCTATCACAAGCAGCACTACCTACCATGCCAATGTCCTTTCTCTCCCGTGTGAATAGCATCTTGTTATTTTTCACTGCCACATCCAACTTCCTGTTTTGTACTTCTTCAAGTGACACGTCAAATTCAAACCTGTGATAAAAGAGGGTTGGCAGAAAGAAACAAGTTCCAGACAATGTGTCAACCTCTGAAGCCGGACTCAGACTACAGGAGCTTTGGGCTGATTTATCCCTTCGAGTGATGAAAATATCAATTTTGTTTGCTCAAACAAATGCGTGATGTAGGATGAACCCCATAAGCTTACTTGTCATTGAAGACAGGATTGACTGTCCTCTTCTTAACGTGTGTCCTCTTGCGGTGTCTCCAGGTTTGGTCAGGGAGCAAATACAGACGGACGTAAGAGTCTGTGCCATTCTCACTGCAGGGGAACAAGTTCCTGTAGGAAACAGGTACACACAGTTCTATCATACAACTTATATAAAATTTAAAAGAAATTCATTCGTAGGTTCAATTCCAGTAATTCCCTCTTTTGTTATGTTGGATTCTGTCACATCATTTACACCAAGAAAAATACTGATTAAATGAAGCATTCTCAGCACAAAATTGTTTTTGATGTTCTACCAAAGGCTGAAAAAGAAGTTATATTTCCTTCATAACAGGAAAAAAACTGCACCCTCATTTTACATAACGTTGATTTTTAATGTCATCTCACAGAAATTGAAGAGTGAATTTCTTTTTTCTGAAATCTGAAGTGTGTTCAGAGCAAATGGATGTATTCCTGGTCAGTGTCAGTGCTGCTGGGAAAGAATAGTTAGGCTGTATTTTTCTGATGTACCTGCAGGAGTTAACCAGGACGATGAGTTTGTTCCTCAGGGTGGCATATCGCACTGTCAGGTGGATCTCCCCGAATGAACCCTGATGTTTCCTGATGGCCCTATAGTGATGAAAATATTTGTACATATCATTTTTATTACTGAACTCTTGCTAAAATCCATATAGCTTAGTTCATGACATCAGATTAGAAGTCAGCACACTAAAGGCATGAAAACGACACATGGACACACAGAACAAAAATATAAACTCACTCTGGATATGAAGCTCCCTCTGAAAGGTCAAAACGTGACGAAGCGATGGAGTTCTCCGACAGCAGGCTGTGGGAGTCATACCGACGCATGTTTGATAAGGAAGGAGACGACTGCCAGTTGTCAGAGGCCAGGTGGGGGCCACGGCGTTGAGCTGGATAGTCTTCATGAAGATCATTCTGGGAATCAGCTGTCCAGGGCGCAGATGAGAACTGGCCAGTGGACGCTGTGTTGGGGGAAAGTGATGAAGGGGAGGATGTAGCGGATTGAGGGGCGTTACCTCCTTGGTTGGTCTGCAGTCCTTGTTGTTTGACTTGTGGAGGAGGATTGAGAATAATCTTGGGTGGAGGCTTTTCCAAAGAAAGAATCTATTGTGGGATTGAGGACAGGGTTAATGTCAGTGATATAATGTAAAAACTGGTGGCAGCAAAATAGAAATATACTTAAGATGTAAGCAATGTTCAGCTTTTGAACATGAAGCAACTGAATGTCGTTTTAGTATATGAGCCGGTATCTTTGTACTGAATGTGTGATGTGCTTGATCTGTGCGTGTGTTTCTATGTACTAAACTTGTATGTACGCTTGCCAACGTTGTGCACCCACCCTGAGAGTGGCTTTCAGCTTGATGTGGCTGTTTGCTCCGGAGCGCTCCAGCGGGAAGCGCTGGTCGAGAACCATGTCGGAGATGCTGAGGAGGCGACTCAGGGGCAAGTTGAGAACGCCGAGCTGAGTCTTCTTCTCTGGCTCTTTGACCTGGACGATGATAATGTGAAATAATACTGTTCAAGCAGTAAATGGAAAAGGTTTTATACCTCCTGAGCACATTCGACTGACTGAAAGAGGTCGAGATTTATCCAACAATTACAACACCGATGTTTCCTCTTCTTCAAGGTCTATAGCGATGAAACAACAGGGGAATCAAGGTAGCTTTCTTCTGTCAGTCCAATACATATTGACACATACTGGTTCATAGAGATACAAAAAATAAGTTGGATCATTGTTAAATATGATGATGTCCACTTAAATTTAAAACCTTTACTACAATAATGTCAGTGGGGGCGAGTTGCAATTCTCGGTAGTAATAATTGTAAACATAGAGAAACACATTTTTTGATATAGTAAAACATTGTATCAACAGCTGAGTCACTTGTTCTGAGAGATATGTTTGTTGTGTACAATAATAAATGACAAACCTGAACAATGAGTTGCTGTGTTTTGATATTATGCACAAAGAAGGTGAAGCCCTCCTCCCACACCGGATCTTTCGATGCATACACAACCTATGGAAAGAGGAGACAAGTCATTGCAAAAAGCTACACAGCTACTATGTTGTGTGTTAATGTAATACAGTGAGAGTTGTACCTTGCTTTTCTGAACGTCTTTATCAATGGAAAATTCCACAAAGGAGTTCGGGCAGGCAGCTCTCTTTGTGAGCTGAAAACAAAGCAAATCAGTGAAGCAGTGCAAAAATGCATTTTTGGCAAAAGGTTTTAATACGCCATGTGTCAACACTGACACAGAAAACCTCAGGAACAATAAGGAATGTTAGATATCGACTGTACTGATGGGCAGAGTGAGGCACCATTATCAACAATATATTTGAAAATACTTGATACTTGAATATCTTAACTGCTTTAAGTTGGTTTCCCATAAAACCCAGTTCTGTCATATTAAAATTATTGTTTAGGGCCACTAACAACCATCTCATGTTGGGAGTTTGTCTACAAGCAGCCTGTTGCCTTCCAGGTCGGGGAGGTTATGCATTCCTCTCCCTAATAAACTGCAGATGCAGCACAACATCTGGTACACGTAAAACAGATGTTTCTGCTGGCAAAACACAGAGAAATGAACTTTCATTATTACTGCAGAAGAATGTGAATGTTCCTGCTGGTAGCCACAGCTACTTTTTCTCAACTATGTTTGCTCTGACACCTTAATATCAGAAAATCAGTCCCTCTCACTTCACTCGTCTCTGTGTGACTGTATTTTCACAGAATCACCAGCAGAGGGCACTCAGAGGCTACAGCTGCTACTGACAGTTCAAGTTAGAAAATCCTGTATCAAAATATAATCAGGGTTAAAAAATGTCCTTATATAATTCTTAGATTATACATTTATGTTATACACACCATTATAACTAGTTTAATTACCAGATGCTTGAGTGGGTCAAATGTTGTAAGGTGATCTTCGACCACAGTGGCATTTATTGATTTGTCTTATGTACCAATCTTGAAATCAGAAGAAATATCAGCCTACATTAGCTTTACAAAGAGCACAAACGAATATAGATATAATGAGTGTTTCATTTTCCCGACAACACCCTGACCACAAATAATGTGCACTTCATTGTGTTATCAGTGTTTAATCAGTACTTCTCTGTGTGTTTCTTTATGCTGGGAAAGTGAACCTGAAAAAGCCTCAGGTTAATAAAGCGGCACGAACACTAGCTGGTAATAACACACCCACATAAAATGACAGGCACGCACCAGACAAACGGGAAATACCAGCTATGAACAGGGACGAGTACACCTGGAGCACCGAGAGAAAACATCTGAACTGACTGAGGCTTTTCTCTGACATGAACACATAAAAGACCTGTGAATTGTGAGGCAATAAAGTGAAAGAGACGCTACGTTACTGTCTGATTTAACCTTCAAAGAAAAAACATGTTCTATCACATCTTTTGAAATGAGCTTTACAAATTCAAATGTGGAGCTACTATAGAGATATAAGAGGCAGAATAGGAGCTTTTTCATGTTAGGCCTCCATGAGCTCCTTGACAACCCCTAACATACAAGGCCTCATGCATTCCCCTGCAGACTCTTAAAAAGCTGTGAGATGTGAAAAAGGTTCTGGTGGATCAGGGGTTGGGCCTCTGCATACCAAAGAGCTCTGGATTAAGTGTCCTCGTGTATCTGTGTAACAAGATAAAGATGGAATTTTTACATCTTTCACAGAGAACTCATGAACCTCTGTTAAACTTTTGCTCACTTAACTTCTGGATCATAAAATAGGCCTTGCCCAGACTCAAGAACAGTGCCAATGGAAAGATAAGTGATGAGTGGACAGTTTACAACAGGCCTGCAAAGACTCATGAAAGCGAAATACTGAAAGTGGCGATAACATGAGCCGGTTTATTAATCTTCAATCTGCCTTCATAGGTCATACATGGCGCCACACAGCACCACCCTGTGTAAGGGCCAACATCCCCTGGTCTCTAGACTTATGATGTAACACAACACAGAGACTGACTTTGCAATGCAAAACCTTTAGTTTTATGTTGCTGTACTGATGTTGAGGCAGGAACAATAGAAACTGTATGAACAGGAACTATTTCTTTATGTGAAGAAATAAGGAATGCCTGATTTTTTTTTGTACAGTAGGGCACAAACTATTTTTCAGTGACAGGGGACAATACGTATGCTTTTGGGCCCCTGTTGGATCAAGAAGAATATTTTTGATAGCCGGAGGTAAGTGTAAATCCACTACTTCCTATTAGCAAAAAAAACTAAATTGCTATAATATTTGAATGCCCTTTAGCTATTCTTACTACACCTGTGAAGTCAAGTGCGGACTAATACTTCATGAACAGTACGTGTCCTCTGGCGATGATTAGGCTGGAGTTAGAGAATGAAAGAACTATTATTAAGAACAGCTTCGTGTGATAATGTTTACGAAAAGATGCAGAGATGGTGACATTACATTTGATCTCAAGGAAACAAACGTAATGCAAAACTCTTATTATTGTTTTTGGAATTCATTAATGATATTACATATTAGGACTATAGGACTCATGCAATTAAGACAGGCAGTGGACTGTTGAAAGAAATGAAATGTGTTAATGCAATGCTTTGTTAATCTTATGTTCTTATGACAGAGGAAAAACAAACAATGTACCAATGTCTGGTTTTTCTGTATCTTTATATAAACACATGTCCGATGTTTGTCCTTATTTGAATTTACATCTTTGCTGCATATATTTTTTTGTTTTACATGTTATAAGAGCAAAGCATTTACCCTCTTACTTTAAACAGCAAACCAACAGTGACACAATAAAAATGAGTCCAGCTCCTTCTTATTGCAAACTACTGTGGAGGGAGGCAGCTGCCATAATCACACAAGCACAGCCTTATGCAACAATACTGTAAGCTTAAATAAACCTGTCGTCTTACCCGAGCCTCCTTTGAGTGCTTCCCATGTTTATGATGGTTGGTGATCTCACTGTGGTCTTTCTGGAGACAAACACAAGAACACACATCAACACACTTGTCTCTCCATGTCCAACAAGAGTCCCTATAAGAAGCCACTTACTGGTAAGTTTGACGCATTGTCCAGATACACTGCGAGCATAGCACAAGCGAGGCCGTCTGCAGACTGGAAGAGAGGGAAGACACAGAGCCATGCATCATTTTCACAACTGCTGGCCCAGTAAATCAAGTCGTGGCCAGGAGACTGACAAGTAGAATAAGAGCCTGATCATAGTAAATGTCAGTGTTAATGGAAATAAAGAAATGTAAGCATCAATCCAGTCACCTCCATCAGCAGGCTGGGGTCAGTCTTTAGGGAAAACCACTGGAGCTTGAGGTGAACTTCTCCATTCTGGACCCCTTCCAGAGGAAACCACTACAACAGCGAGGGGGTTTCATTTATCAACATGATCATTCATATAAAGACTTTATTCAGATTGAACGCTGGCTTTAGCATTTAAAAGTTATTTTCTATACTTAAAAATGCTGCTGCTGCGAGATATTTCGTGAGGAATGAAAACAGAAGGTAACAGCTCACTGTAATGTCATGTAGAACTGGCAGTCATTGTATGAGTGCTAGTTTTTTCATTCTGCAGAGAAAAAACTGTTCTTGCAGGTACAAAACATTCAGCGTATCCACAATTTGAAATAAAAACCTCACCTGATCCATTTGTTTCTCTCTCTTCACTTCTCCCAAATCAAGGTGATGCCTAAAGTGATAATGAAAAATGATATTGCTGGTGAGTGAAAACCTCACAGCACTGACATTTACAACCCTGATTCCAAAACAGTTGGGACATTGTGTAAAAGATAAAATAAACTGAATGTGATCATTTGCCAATCCTTTTTGACATATACTCAATTGAAAACAATACAAAGACAATATATCACATGTTCGATGGCAGCAACATGTTTCAAACAAGTTGGGACAGGAGCAACAAAAGACTGTGAAAGTTGTGGACTGATCCAAAAACACATGTTTTACACAGAGTCCCAACTGTTTGCAATCAGGGTGGTTTTACTCCGCAAAAAAAAAGTATTTTTGGACCATTCCACAACTTTCCCAGTCTTTTGTTGCTCCTGTCCCAACTTGTTTTTCAGTTGTTTGAAAAAATCTTCCATATTTGAGAAACTCTTCAATGACTTGTACACAGTAAAGTGAATAAAATACATGCGGTTTGTGCTGTTTCTTACTTTCCAATGAAGTCATCTTTATCTGTGTCCTCATCAAACAGGTCCACCTCCAACTCTTGTCCTGGGGCCTCATGGACGACAAACTGCACTCAGATAAAGAAAAGGTGGAACTTATCAAATGTTTTTCAGATGAGAAAATCAGTGTTGATTAGATTTCTAAAGTATTTAGAGAAAGGGTTGAGCAGATTACAAATACAAAGAGATATTAGCTGATTTTCTGGACTATTATCTTGCACATATGCACACAATATTCCTACACTGCACACTGTGAACTGCACACAAACTCTTTCCTTTCAATAACATCATGCACATATTTCTATGACAGTTTTCACATTTTAGTGTCAATGTTCTGTGTATGTTTTATGTTTTTATCTTTCTCTATATTTCTCTACTTATTTGTTTATTGTTATGCACCAAAACAGTTTAATTCCCCGAATGTGAAAAACTACTCGGCGTGAAATTACAGCTGAAGTATGCAAAAAACTGAATCAGAAATTGTCACATGCTGCACACAACCTCAGCTTTCAAACAATGAGTTGATAACGGTGATTTGAGTAGTTCAATGCAATCAGTGACAGATTTCTCTTTAGCTTTGCCTTTCACGAACAAGGAAATGTGTGATTGAATTTTAGCGGTTTGCTGGTTTAGCGCACCAGAGTAAAAGCAGGATTACATAGTAAGTGAATTCAGGCTTAACTATCATGCATTATGAAGTTTATGTTTGCGGTTTTGAAGGAATTTCAAAGGCCCTAAAAAAGCTGAATAAAAGAGTTATCACATTATTGAAAATAATTACTGTACCTCATACACTTCATTCCACCTGGGGTGCAAATTCTCTTTGACAGTCTTGCTTTTGAAATGTCGGTTGCCAACTCTGAGTGTTGCATAGGGGTCAGATTTGCCTTTCACTAAACCCATCATGTATGTGTCCTTAGCCACCAGGTCTCTGGCCTCCAGCAAGTGGACCCTCACCACACCCTGAGGAGAAGCAAGATTCAAACCAATACTATCGACTCACATGAAATAAAAAGACAAAATCTTCACCTACATATTAAAAAAATTCAGCTGTCAAAATTACATGCAAAAAATGCAAGTGATTGCAGGTGATAAGATTCATGTGTAAAATGGGAAGTGTGTCTTACATACACGAGGTAGCGGAAACCTCATATGGTCCACTTTGACCTGGTCTATGAGGGGCACACACATGCGGTTGGGCAACACCATGAGCGAGGCAATGATGTCCATGATGGTCTCCTCAGACAACGAACTGGATGGAAAAAGATGAGAGAGCTTTACAACCAGATGACTGAATGGCAAAATGTTGGGCTGACCATCAAGATTCATGGTCAGTGTTCTGTGGAAGCTGACCTGAAGGCAGGGCTGTCCAAAAGGTTGGTCATGCCAGTCCAGTTGATTTCTAGTGTCTGGAAAACAACATTTAATGTTTTAAAACTTGGTTAATTGCACAGCTTTATGATGATAGTAAGGAGATGAAAATGTCTGCACTCACAGGGCGGCGAATGAAAAAAAAGGTGACTCCTCCCACCAGTGGTGCTTCACCAATGAGCGGCTCTAAAATGACCCTCAGCATCCCCTTGAGCTGGAAGATTCAGGACAGTTTTTACACGACAAGTAAAGACATATAATGATGATGATGATAAGGGTAATAGTGAAAAATGAGTTGCCCACTTTAAGTCCTTTGACACCAGCTGTGATCGGCTCCTTCACCACAGCGTCGATGTCCACATCACCTTCGTAGCTGCAAAGTGGATGGTGAGACGCAGATGACTGAACACTAGCCAGAGTTTACAGTGAACAGACAAGAAAGAAACAGCTCTGAAGTGAGAAATGTGTCCAACCAACCTTATATTCAAGTCCAGAACCACCTCCCTCTGATCCACTTCATGTGTGAACGCTTTCATTCCAGTGATCCTGAGAGGCTGGAAATGAGGGAAATACACACTCAATACACTCTCAGTTTATCACTTACAGGTGTGATGGCATCATTTCTGCATTCAGACGAGTGTTTGTCTGTAGAAGAAGCCACTAAAAGATTTAACTTTAAAAATATCAATGCAGTCATGAGGGACAAATGGATCTATAGTAAATACAAATGCAAACTCACTACGTGTCCAAAGTGAACCTTGGAAAAAGCGAAGGTCTTGAGAGCGGGGCTGGACTGTCTGACGGCCGGCTGGATGTTTTCTTTAAGGAGCTTCTCCATGTACATCCCAAAGAAAGGCCAGGCCTGCTGCAACACCTGGACATACCCAGCAAAACAGAGCATGTGAAAACACCTTGATTCCTCACCTCCATCAAAAAGCAAATACAGTTTCATTCTCACTTTTAAATAGAGGGGATACTTAAAACTAAATCATACTGAGGAATAAGTTTTCGCCTTATAGAAAAATGAAAGTTGAACATCAGTGCAGTCTGTGTGTTGCTTTTGTGCTCAAGTCACAGTGATGGTGATTTTAACAAACTGTTACAGTCCACATGGTCCACATTTTGAGCGCAGCCTCCTCATTTCCATGCACATCGACCACATTCAAATTCAGGCCATGTGACTTCTACTATTATGGGACAGTCGGGGTGGAAATTATTCTGTTGTGCACTGAGCCTTTAAGTTAAAAATCAAAAACACCAACTCATTTTAGCAGGTTGGGATGATGACGCTTAACATCATCTCATAACCTCATAAAACCAGAAAGAGATAAAAGATGAGTTTATTTTGATACTGTACCTTGTTAACCCAATCAACTTTCTCAACATCAGGAAAATTGACCTTTGAAAAAAAAACACATGACAGTGAAGTTAGAAGAGGGTCTGCACATATTTGTCCAATCCAAACAACATAAAGGCATGCATGGTGGTGATGGATGACCTAATCGTGCCAGGAATGAATCATCATGCAAATTTTTAAATTCCTCATGAGAATAAAATTAGTAAAAAAAAAAAAAAATCAGGTGATAACACTAGAGGATCTGACTTCAGCAAATTTTCTTGGCATTTCAGAAATTTGACAGCATTCCTTGGTAAAAATGGACATGAAGAAGACGGTTGAAATCACATGGTAAGATCACTGATCCAAATAAACAACAGGGCCGTCTGTGAGCTCTGCCTGAGAGGGAAAACTTACCCAAAAGTCAAAGTAGGCCTACATGTTTCAAGACCTATAAATGGGGTAAAATAAGATCTATTGATATTGTGGGTGGAAATCATAAATCTGCATATCTTCAAATGGAAATCTGTTTTAAACCATGGTACTATAAAGAATGCCATCATCATCATCATCGTCATCTCTCTGTGTCACACACAAACTGCTCCCATTATTAAAATCTGATCTCTGACATTCCTCTGACATTAGAAGATTCCCTTCTGATTGTCTCTCCCTTCTCGGTTTCCCATGAGTCACCGGTTGAGCGGGTGTGGTGTAACCAAATGCAAAATAACTGACTGGCTGGCTTAACCCACCTCTGAGTGCAGGAGGCTCAGCCCTGGTCTGGCATGTCATGCAAATAAAGTGTATTATAGGAACAGAGAGAGCAGGACAGCAGACTGGGAGACTTGTCTCAGGAGGTTTGACGTAACCTGGATGTATATTAATGCACAAAAAAAAAAAAAACAGGTTTGATCTGAGTCCCTTTGCAGCCTGGTTGCAGAAGTGCCCTTAAGCAAGGCAGCTCACATCTTCAGATGCTCAGCAGAAGAAGTGAGTGTCAGCCCTGTTATCACCTATCTGCACAATACACACCCATGATGCCATCTGCAGGGCACTCCTCAGCTCCTTGTGCACCACATGTGTCTCGTTGTCCACGAACTGGATGGCGGTTCCGATCCGGGCCTCCTTCCACTGGCGGTTCTTCTGCCACCAGGTGAGCATCAGCATGCACAGCAGCACCCAGCTGACACTCAGGCCCAGGTAGCCCGTCAGGTACACCGGGTAGAAGACGAACACAGTTCGCCCCAAGTACATGAGGAACTCCATCAACATGCGATTGACTGCGGAGGAGCTCAGCGTCTCCGGGCTGCTCTCCCCGGCTCCTGCTCCCTCCGCCCGGCCGCTCGGCAGCGTCTGTCCGGCGGCTGCCATCAGGTCGGACTCCCGCTGGATCCTGGATCCTAGAAGAGCTGTTCACACTCACGGGTTTATTCTTGTTGTTATTGCTGATGTTGTCGTTTATTCCCGGCAGACAGTCTCCTGTCCACACCAGCTGTAGTGAAATGAGTCCAAAAACTTCCGTGTTTGAAAGTTGGGAAAACTCAGGTAAGCTGAGACACACCTGAGCCAATGGGTGGGGAGCGGAAAGGAATTCCACCCTAAAAATGAATGCCAAAAAAAAACAGCAAGCAAAAAAGCCTCATGAGACTTTTTTCTTTTTTTGTCTTTATGTTTTTGTATAATGCGTTTCTTTTCTTTTTTTTTCTTCTTATATGATTTTATTATTGTTGCCTAAATGTTTTGGTGACTGAGCTGATAATCAATCAGTCAATCGATCAATCAATCAATATAAAATCTTAAATCATATATGATTTATCTGCAAAGCCCTAAATCTCCATCCTAATTTGCCATCAGGTGATAATAGTCAGGGTAGTAGGTCTGCAGTAAGACCACCAGGTGGAGCCAGAGTTCATACAGCTGTGTTAATAAAGCTGTGATTTGCAGGCCACAACTGTCATATATTCTGTTAATGGACATGCAAATGCAGGTTAACCTCAAGGTCAGGGCTATAACAATGTTAATAGAGGCCACACAGTTGTGAACTTCAAGGAAATCATAGCAAAGAATAGTATTCCAAGGATTTTTTTACATTTGCAAATCCTGAATAGCTTAATTACAAAAATGCCACCACTTTCATCAAAAAATACAGTGGCAGAAGTTTTATTGAATTAATATCTACTGACATCTCAAAGCTTAAACTTGCAGTTTAGAAGTTGGATGCTAATGTAAAGGAAAATCAGTTCACACTAAGTTGAGCCTGTTTCAGTACAACTGGATGAGGTGGACTTAAGCAACTCCTGTATCATGATATTTGTTTTTGATGTAATGACTCTCGAGAAACTCCTATTCATTGTTTGTGTGGATGTCTTATAATAAAAGAGTTATGGGATTATGGCGTTAAACCTTTGGTTTCATATTCCCTTGTTTTTATTTCACTTATATCATCTTCTTAATTTTCTTAATTTTCGAGCAAAAAATATAAATGTTTATAGACAATTTTACGACCAGTAAAGCTATTTTTGACCTTTGATAAACCAAATGTTGAGTTCAAAAATTAAAAATTGAGTTAGAAATATCAAAACTTGTATAATAAAAAATAACAACACAAATGTAGAAAGTCATTAACTTTACATTAAATACACAGAAAACAGTCAACATATAAACACAACATAGTGTTGTTGTATCAACTTTTATTTGGGCAGGCTTGTTTACTAGAAGAGCAGCTAAGTTTCAATTTTATTTTCAAAACCAAAAGTGAATGTTAAGCTGATTTGCACACGTGTACACAGACGACATTTTACAGTCACACCATTTCATGGAGCAGAGGTCCTTTCCATCATTCTCCCAGGAGCCACACACTCTGCCTACAATGCTCAGCACATTTACATGGTGAATAACAAGTTTCAGCAACCTTCTCATTCTTGTTTTTCATTCTTTGATTTCTTTTGACATGATTTTTCTACAGATGATTATTTTGCTTATTCTCACAGAGACTTTTTCAAGGCACTATATGGGGTCTGACCATATCTGACCCTTGTGATTGTTACTGGTTGCTTGTAAACCAGGCAATAACTGTTATTATGTTACAGCACTCATTGTAAGTTTAAACCAAAAATCTTAACTAGATGAAAAAACAAATGCATTAATGAGCTGATAATTAGCAAAGTGTTGTTTGTTGTAAGGCAATGTCAAATGTAAGGTGTTTGTTTTTCTTAATTCAGCGCATGGCTGTGTCACTTGAATGTAATCAAATACTCAGGATACGCCTGACTGTCGTGGAAGACAACGAACATGGAGGGGGAGGTCACGTTGTCCACCAAACTGTCGTACTGGTGAACGGAGGTGGCGCTCTTGGCCGGTGGTACGATCATGTCTCGTTTTCCGAGGGTGTAATCCCCGGTGAGCACTCGACAGAGGTACATGCACTTCTCCCCATTTTGGTTGGGCTTGGAGTAGGTGTCCTGGGCAGAGTAACTAGCATTGACGGCAAAGTATGTTCCATTGCCATAACAAGCAGCTGAAAACAGAAGAGCAGCACAAAGATATTGATTCAATCTGTGAGATACTTGCTATAATTTTCATATTTATTTTTTCAAAGTAAATCAGAAGGAACTGAACAAGAGCTGTAATTTTCTGAACTTCTGAATTGTTCTGTCAACATTTCAAAGAATGGGATGTGTCACACTGGAGTTTCCCAGCTTCCCACATTTGTAACCTAAACTTCTCACCATTCTTTCCTGCGTAACTCCTGTTGAAACCGTGTTCGTTGATGATGGCCACAGTGTTGTCACAGGTGCCATGGAAGAGACGTCTCTCGTTGTTCTGATGACCGTTTCTCTTCTCCATATGAAGCTTCTTGATCTCTAGGCTCTTCCATAAATCGGGGTTCTGGATCCTCTCAATCTTAAAGGAGGGAAAAGTAATTTTTTCTGCATTCTTATTTAAGTTTATGTCAATTTTTCCTGTGTGAGAATTTTTTGATGCAATTCATCAAAAATTGTATATGTGATTGATTTTTAATGTGACACCTAAAACAATATTCATCACATATAGTGCATGTAAAATAGACTTTACCTTAACAATGGTTTGTCCGCACGTGGCCTTAAAAAAATTACCAACTTCAATGTGCTCTGCTGTCCCATCCTTGATGAGGAAGGTGTGACACGTGGTGTTGGCTGGCATGGTATCCCAGTTGTCAGGTACATCTGTGCATCCAGTGGCGTAAGAAACAGTTTCGTTACTATTCCTGCCAATATTTTTTGTAACTTTGACATACGAAGTCTGTGTTGATGACCAGATAAATACATAAACACCAATATATACAAGGCTGACACAGTGGTCAATAAATAAGAGCAAGCCGAAATCTGATTATAGTTTAACCAGCTTCACTCATTTAAATCTAGTCTGGCTTCATTATGAAGTCACGAACAGTTTCTCGATACAGAAGCTGAGCTGCAACAACTAACGTGTTTCCACTTATCAGAGGACACTGGTAAAATACCTCTTTGTTTGTCAATGCGCTTTATCTCCAGTGTACGTCCCTGGTTGTCAGTGGCAGGTCCGCTCGGCATGGTGACTGTGTAGTCTTGACCCTGGATGGTAACTTTTACACTTAGTAGCTTCTTTTCCAACGCTTGCTCAAGCTCATAGTTGGTCATTGGATTGAAACTCTGAAACTGAAACCCGGGCTGCTGGTACTGCCACTCTGCCACTGTGCCCGCTAACTCCACATTCTTCTTCAGGTCCTCCTCATCTCTTGTCTTCCTCAGCATCTCATGGATCTCATTGCTGGCCTTGAGCACATCCTTGCTGAGCCCCTCCATGGTGACTGATGCTTGGCCGTCCTTGCTCTCGGTCCTTATGCTCACGCCCATGGTCTTCTGGATGTCAATGATGTGCAGGTGGTCTGCATCAGAGAAGCTGAGGATGGCATTGTCTGCAATACTGATGCTGTTGTGGTCCTTGGATATCAGGTCGTTGATCCACTGCTTGGCTGAGGCTACATGAGCCTGTGACTCACCGCAGATGTGGAAGCAAGCAGGGTCCGTTTTCAGAGCCTCAATGACAAAATCCCCTTCTTTCTGCTGTTTGTCAGGACCTCCAACAAATAATGCTGAACAATTAAATACCAAGATGTACATTAGAATTTGACATTTAGAAGTGATTATGGATTCAGGAATATGAATGCCAAAATTATTCTCCTGGCTGTACTTACATTTGATTTTGGAGCCGAGTGCTCCCCAGAACCCGGCTTTATCTTTAGAATCAGGGGCTTCTCTTTGGACCATACTGTTGTAGAACTCTTTAAGCATGGGTGGCTGGAAAATAACTATCCGGATTGTCTTCAGGGTACTGGATGTATTTTGGCTCAACACATCAATCACTGCATCCAACATGGCATCTGCCACCTGCCTTGCTTGTACATTGCCTTGACCTAAAACGGAACAGTGCACATTACAGACTCTTGCCCAAATCAAAGTCTGCAGCATGGTAGAGAAGCATTATCCAAATAAAAGTTAAACTGGAAATTTGCAATAAATGAGATTTCTGAGTATATCATGTACATAAACCCATCAACAGAGATGGGATAAATGATTAACACAACTCACTGATGATGAATCTCACCTGTTCCAATGGCAGGAAGTGAGACAGAGGTGTGGGAGTTTTTCTCACACATTTTAAGTGCATTTTTCACAATCTTGTTGATTTTTACTATGTCCGTCTGTCCAGGTAGGTGGAGGATCTTCTTACACTTGAGGTTGCCTGGCTGGGTCATTATCATGCCTGGGTTGGGCTGGGCACCTAAAGGTGTAGAGAGTGGGTTTGAATGCATCTGAACCTTGACCACAAGCGTGCATTATTTAGGTCGCATGTCCTTTTTGAACAATCTTGAGTTCTGTTGACAGAACTGGCTTAATAATTGACTGGTTATCCATGTCATTGCCAAGCAAGAAAACTGTTACACTGTGTTTGCTTTACCAAGAGTTTGGCATTCTGCTTCAACAGCCGGACCAGCTGCATCCAGAATAGCTTTTGATACTCCTAGAGGAGAGGAGGATAAAAATAAATATGACACAAAATGCATATAAAATAAATATATATAAATAGAAATTGGATGTCGTGATTACTCTTTGGCCTAATTTTTGGGATTCATGTGTCAAATATGTTGCCTTGTATGCATGTAAATATACACATTAAATTTGAAATCATAATAATTTTTCTTACTGAAAGATTCGAGTTCTGGCTATCATTTTTTAGATTAGATCAACTTTCAGATTAGGTTCAACTTTATTGCTATTGCCCAAATGCTGAGACAACAAATTACAGTTTAGCATCTAACCAGATGCTCAAAAAGTAATATCTTGTGGTGTGTGTACAAATGTCAATGTAACAGTATATAAAGTAACAGTCTAAACAATGTCATTTACCTGACTTAAGAGTGAATTTTTCATTGGAGGAGTTGACAATGACATCAGTGGTCTCCTTGGTTATGTCTCCTGTCAACACCTGTACAGTCGCATTTCCCATTTTGGTCTCATGCATTCCTGAGCTTGAGGCAACTTTAGAGAAGGGACCTTGAGGCATCGGGCACAAAGAATTACAAGCAGTGCAAAAACCCATTAAGTAAAGTTTGTGTTATATTATAAAATGATTCAGTGTTGTTACATTTACTTATTAGCTGATTGAAAAAAAATGTATAATTTGATGATTACTGAACCATTTAATTCAAGTAAAATATACACTATATATACAGTATATGTAATATGAAAATGCCAAGTTTTGCAGGACATATTATTATAAAATTACATTTTCATTGATAGAAATAGTGCATCATTTCATAGTGATATTTGTTTTTCGAGAGCTGTTGTTTATGTACGTTTCTTAAATACTGCATTACATTGTAATTGCACATTCACATGTTGCAACCATATTGCCTACCTGGATATTGTGGGGAACTTGTGGGCCCCGAAACACTTGAGGCATTGGGGAACTTCTTCTTAAATTCATCACTGAAAACCTGGAGACAGAATCAGAGATGCCTGATACCAAAACTCTCACAAATGTCACAGCAAAGCAGAAGCAACACAGACTTATATGAGTGACTCTTTGTTAACAGTGCTGTTGTTGAGAGCTATATTACAGTTGGTGTTTATCAATGCATTTACACTCTGAAATTAACTACAATTTTGTCCCTGCCAAATTTTAATTTAGCACTTGGGGCACAAAACTCCTACAAAGCTGGATTTCTTTCCTTACCTGGATAGTGTGTGTATCTCCTGCGTAAAGTATGATCACAACCTTCTTCAGATGCTTAGGATGTTTCTTGCTGCTAAAAGCCAAGATTTCATCCAACATCAATGAGGCTGCAAGGCCTTTCGGGAAACCCAGGTTCCCAGTGCCGATGGCAGGGAAGGCTATGGAGGTGTGATTACTGTCCTCTGCTTTGCGCAAGCAATCTTTGAAAATGCCACTCAGGGTCTTCAAAGCAAAGAATACATGCTATTAATATCTAGGTGCAAGAAATTTAAAGTTTACACTTAGGTATATTCATTATGATGTGTTTTTACTTTTCATTAAATTCAGAGAATTCAGAGAAGTAATGTAACACATTATAAACATGACATATCACTACCTTCTCAGCTGCACCTTGTCCTTGGTCCCAGTGAGGTGTGACTGCATGAAAGACCTGTGTGCTCTTCAGTTTGCAGCCATCAGTAACAATGACCTCACCGATGTTTCCACTGGCATTTTTTGCATATATCAACTGCTGAAGTTTGGATCCAGCCACACCAAAGATGGCGTTCGAAACGGCCCCTCTGTTCAGTGCCAGGTCTTCAAACACAGTATTCACGGTCACGTCCGTCTAAAAATGTGTTAACAGAATGTTCTTAATTTTAGAAACTCTTTTTTTTATATATAACAATAACAATAACAATATTAACAGAACAGTCATGAATCAGTAAATCAGGAAAGATCAGTCAGGCCCTATAAGACCACATTTAATTATTAGATACTACTATGTAGTTCCTGCAGGAACTTAATTGTTGGCACTTAGTGAAGGATGATAAAAGATCCAAATTACCGTAGCCTTCTCGATCTTTCCTTTCATGAGAGTGATGCTCAGGCCCTCTTTGGTCTTTACTTGACCCAAGCAGTTTGGGTCTGATCCAGCACGTGTCACAGATGGACCTGGCCTGACGCCTTGGGTAGGAAGAGTTTGTTGAGAATGACAGACACCATGATTTCCATACTCCTGTCTGACTGCTGCCTCCATAGCCTGAACAGCAGCGTCGTCAATGTTCACAAAATGGATCCACTTCAGGGTGTTGTCGTCATACTTATCATCGCAGTATTCCTTCACTGCTTTGGTGATGGTGACTGCACACAGATTGAGAGGAAAGCCCAGGGTTCTGCTGATGGCGGGCACAGCCACAGAGACGCAGCCATGATTTTCAGCAAGTTCTAAACTTCCTTTAACGGCTCTTTTCAACTGCGCCAGGGCCTTCTGGGGTTTTGCTGCATCAAACCTGGGACCCACTGCATGGATGACTTTTTTGCAGCAAAGCTGCCCCCCCGCACCAGTTGTAACACAGTCTCCAGGCTTGAGTTGTCCATTCGAGTGAATGATTTTGTCACATTCATCCTGCAACTGAGGGCCAGCAGCATTAAGAAGTGCTGCTGACAGACCTCCATCAAGTTGCAAGATCTGATTAGAAGAATTGACAACTGCATGCACAGGGTAGCTGCACATATCTGCCTTGCAAACGGCTATTTCCACTCCATCAGGTGTCTGAAGCTGGTACACAGGCTTTGGTACTTGTTCGTCAGCCAAGTCATCCTGTCCACCACTAGTCTCATCAACGAGCTCGACAAAGCAGCCAGTTTCATTCAAAAGTGAGCTGACATACATGGTTTGTTTTTCCTGAAAGGACTTCTTCACTCCAGCCATGGAGACATTTAGACTTTCAAAGAACACAGAAGAGACCATGTTTTCAATCATGGTCTTGCACTTTGTGACATCAACTCTAGCACCACTCAGACAGATGGCCTTATCTCTGTAAGACACCACCACTTTGTCATCCATCTGCTCTAACAATGTGTGATGTTTTTTAATGTATGCAACTATGGTGTTGGACTTGACCACAACAGTTTCTTCTACTTGAGCATTCTGCATTAAAAACTCATCAAGTTCACTGCTAACACGTGTGACACCATCCTTGTGGCCAGACACCACAACTTGTTGACCAGCGGTGTGGATTCGAATTCTCCCACATGATGAATTGTTGGCATTCTCCAATTGCTTGACCAGTTGCTTCCACGTTGGCTTCTCCAGGACTTTACTGTCCTCAACATCAATGCGTTGAGATATCAGCAGCATTCTAAGATGGTCTTCAGCATCTTTCATATCTCTGTCAGAAACAGCAATGAGCTGCACCCTGTTTGCAATGATCTCAAATGCTGCATTTTTTCCATGAGATGTGAGGAGAACATTTGTAAGCTCCTCTTGTTGTTCATCCTTCAACAAGTCGAGCACAAAGTTATCTGCCTCTAAATGCTGACGTTTTAATGAAAGCATTGCATCATAAATAACTTTGCTTGCTGCCATAATCTCTTCCCTTAAGCCAACTAAATTCAAATCCAGTTTATCTTTCCTAGATGACATTTTGAGTTCTGGGTACAGAAGTAGCAGCTTGTCCTGTAGACCATATTGACACAGGATGTGGAAAATCGATGGTGGCACTTTAATGTCTTGGGTTATGGTCGATTTCTCCCTTTGCACCCGTTTGACAATCATGTTTACAACTTGGCAAAGACTTTGCTCTAGTCTGTTGACATCAGCCACAGGGCCAACCACTGATAAGACACAGTTGGCTTTATCAGACACAACAACCACATCCTCATTCAGCAGCATCTCTCTGATCTTCTCCTCAGACTCTTCCCATACTTCCGACTCTGACTGAAGCTTCACAGATTTGAATTTTGACAGAGCTTGTGCAAAGGCTGACTTCACAGTATCTCTCCACTCTTTGATGATGACTTTGGCATCCTTTTGCTGTAATAGCAAGGGAACAGGGCGCAAGCACACATTAGACTGGTTGAGGTTCACACTGCAGAAGTGTTTTGCCAATTGACTATGAATGGCGTCTGCTGCTGATTGTTTGTCTTGTAGGTATCTCCAGACAGCACCATCAATGGGTTCAGAGATGGCAGCAGGGAGTTTTAGTGAAGGCTTGTCTTTTCCGTAGAGAGCTGTTTCCAAAGATGTGTAAAAGGGATAAACTCTGATCTCTTCCTGTTTGATGTGATGCTTCTTCTTCAAGATTTTCTGAACAGCTATGAGGAGAGAATTTACAATCAAATATTGCATTGTCACATTTTCTGGATTCATTTGGAAGCGGTAATCTCACACAGCAATATTCAATATGTGCTGTAACTGCACTACCTGTATGGTCTTTGAAGGTGATGATGGCAGACTGTTCCACTTCATTCAGCACAACATTTTCCACATCCCCACCTGCATTCTCAAAAAACAGGCGGAGGAAATCTTCACTGCAACTTCGTAGGTTTTCAACTACGACATGCTTTGTGAATTCAAGAGGCCGGACGGACAGTCCCTTCTTTGTGAACGTCCTGTTTTGGGGGCATCTTGCCACAAAAGCATTTTTTTCTGTGAAATAAAAGAAAAAGTTATGGTAGTTTGGCAATCACACTTACACACAACAATAAACAGCTCTTCGGGTTTTCACGGAAAGAGACATCAGCGGACCTTTGACTATGTTGGGATGCACACACCCCACTTTGTTTTTGACCACTAGTAGCATTTTTTATGGCTCCACATTTTGTTTGTATCTCAGGCAGGTGCAGGACACGTATGCATGCACTTGTCGAAGCAGATGACACGAAACACAATCCTGCTGACATTTTCAACATGCATTCAATGTGTTTTATTGCTTACAAAGATTCACAAAGATTTTGGTGAAAACCACTGATTTCAAAAATAACTCCCTACTGTTAATCAATGATTTAAAAGAAAGTACAGGAGTTTGCCAGGTTCTGTTGTCAGTGCATTACTAATGAATATGACTGTGTGGGAATTTTACATTGGAGAGCAGAATTCAGGATGAAGACACCTCTGTGTTCTTTATCTGTGCTGCTCATTAGTGGTAACTGCAGGAATCAAGTCATTTCTCACTGCTCACAAGAACTTACTTATTAATGTAATTCAGCTTAGTGTCATGACTCAATAATCAATAATCATGTTAGCTAGTGCCATCTGGTTGTCTATCAATCTGAGGCATGTCATAAATATGATATCTCATAGAAATTTAATTTGGCAAAAACTAATTGATTTTTTTTTGTAGGCTGCATTATTTTGAAATGCTGAAACTAATCAGAGGTAAAATGAAGATTATATACTTGCATCTTGTAATATGTGTTTAATGGAACCCCCCCACACACACACAAATGCACACACACACTCTAAATGGGTACCTTTTTCACTCTGGAAAGTCACCACAGCAGAAGAGACGTCAGGGATGACTTCCAACGTGAAGCTTTGGGAAGCAGATGGAAAATCAAGATCCTTTAAAATGTTCTCCACCAGCATCTCCAAAAACTCTTGGCTCAGCGTCTCTGGAATATTTCCTAAAACAGCCAAAGCGGAGCAGAGCTCTTCGTCTGCTGTCTCATCATCGCCGCCTCTCGCCTCTGTCTCAACTTTGGCTGCAGGGGGTTGCTCATCAGTGCTCGGCTGTTTGGTTTTCACAGCAACATCAGCTGCTGATGAGACATGAAGGTTAAGTGACTGAACACACATTTCTTAATGAAGTGAGATAATATAACACTGAACAACAGCTAACCATGAATAACATTTCTAATTGTGGTAATTTTTTTTTTTGCACACATTTGCTTTATTTCAGCACACCTAGAAAATATTATTTTTTATTTGATTGTTTTTTGTATTTTCAAATTTTAAATGCTGACCTCAGATTAGGGCAGGATTCATTCTACAGCTCCTCCTGCTTCTCTCTTGTGACAGTTTTAAACACAGTTACATTTTAAAATATGAACATTATTAGTTTAAAATATACCTGTGTCTGTCCAATAATCTAATCTTGTTTGTCAGTGTTGAAAATACTAAAGAATTACTGTCTGCGTATCATCATCTCATTCCCAAGTGTTTACCACTAGGGGTCCTACTACTAGTCTGTGCACCTTGTGACCAGGAAAAGGGAGGGCAGTGACTCAACAGCCATTTTAAGTAGATCAGCACTGTGACTTCAATCAGGTCAGACACTGCTGGGCTGTGGAAATTTATTTTCATGTTATTAATGTTTATATGAGATTAACCAGCCACTGAAGTCGATTATGTTTGAGCAAAGAAAAAAGGAGACAGAGGGAGAAGGAAGGAGAAAGAGACGAGTGAGAAGGGAAACTGAAACTAACTTGTGTTTATGAAATGTACTTATGTGAAGTCATGTGGTTTAGCAGTAAGATGGTATAAAACTAGACCGGCTCAAAGGCCATGCTGAAAGTGTCATGTTTCTCAAAACCGAAATACAAACGCAGCAGTCCCTGGTTTAAGGCCTTCACCTACACCTTCTATTGTTGCTTTCTGTGGCTGCAGACCAACATGCAAGAATATGACACCACCTTTGGACACTTTCTTATCACACTTATAACACATTTGTTTGTGTTTGTTACATGCAGATATATTTATCAAAATAACTGAGGTTGATAACTTACAGTAAATAAACTTAAAAAGGAGACTGGAAAAAAGAATCTGCTGTGTATCTACTATACATTCACTTCATTACAAACATATACAGTTCTGCATGAGATGATGTACTGTCTGAGGTGGAAAGGGGAGCCAACATAATACACCTGTGTGTTTTGAGACTTTCCAAGAAACAGGAACACATTTAATACAAACAGAGGAGGACACACATGTTTTAATCAGCACTTACTTGTCTTGTCGTGTTTATCAGCTGGAGCTGGCTGTACAAAATGGAAAACACATATTTTAATCAGCTTTATTTTTATCTGTTTGGAGTCTCATGTAACCAGTTTAACATGGCACCGAGCCCCAAATGTCAGCTGGTTGGAATCTAATGAGACAGTTTCATGGGAAGACTCTGTATTACAATAATGCTGTCCAACTCTCTGATGTCCAAACACAGGGAAGTGAGAATAAGATAGATCACATTGCACTGATCAGCTCTAAAGCCCCATTTGAGTGATTCCCAGCTAATTAGAAATAGTTTAATATCATTGCCATTTCATTTTAAGTTAGAACAGAAAGTGAATGTTATAGGATGAAGTGAATGCAGGTTTCTTATTATATGTGACCTCCCCATATGGGCTCATCATAAATGAAACTACAGGTACACACTCAGGTGAGGTCTTAACATTGAAACTCATGTTAATGTCGACTTTTTTGGACTCTTACCTGAGTTGTTGTCTCATCTGACGGCAAACAAACTGTCATCTTCAACACACCTTTATCCAAAGTGATCTGATGTACCTTTCTCTCCAGGACATTTTTCTGATCTGTGAGGAATTTAAAAAAACAGTGTGAGTATAGAAAAACTTATAAAAACACGAGCAAATTTTCTTTTTCGAAGCGGCTCAGAGGGACTACTTTCTCTCCACTCACCTTCCTCTCGGCGGAAGCGCAGCACCGCCGTCCTGCTGCCGACTTCATGATCAACTTCACAGTCTCCTCCGTTTGACTTTTTACTCTGGAAATATTTCACAAGTTTGTTTTTCAGCCTCGGTGTGTTGTTTTCTTCGAGCTCGACGAGCAGAGAGAAGCAATATGCGTCCGCCATCGTGGCCGCTTCCCCTCCTTCTGCCTGGCTTTACTTTCACTTTTGATTCTTAGGAAGTGAGGTTAGTTTTTTTCGCCTTGCATGAAAAGTATCGAAGCGGGTTTGAGCTCCAGTTTAAAAAAGGACACAGATGTCCAGTCACATGAAGGAAAGGACCAATTGAACCGGCTCACAGCTCGTTCATCATCCCGACAGACCGTCCCCGAGTCCGGCCTTTACTTTCTGTTTCTCTCGGTACTTTCCTGCCTGCTGGTGAGTGGGTTCTTCTCCTTATTTCTCCGCTTTATTTAACCTTTAAATTCAGAATATGCTCTTCTCAATTCAATATAATACGCGTCAAAGTATTAAGGGTTCGTCACTTGTTTTTAAAAAAGCTTAAAAAAAAGTTATTCGTTTGTGCGTCATGTCGCACATTTGCTGATTATCGATATGTTTAATTCATCTATAGGTGATTTAACAAGTCAAAGTAAACATGCAAACTGTGAGATAGATACTTATAATGTCAACTGTGTGTCTTTTGCAAGTTAATATTATTTATAATCACAGGCGCTCAATGATGAAAAGAAAAAAATAAAATTAAGTATAATTAATAATATCAGTAATGCACAAAAGGAGCAACTAAAGCAAATGAGACGCCTGCAGGAATATTTTATTGTATTTTTATATAGTTTCTCTTTGTAAAGTTTCCATGTGCATTTGAACATGTTGCAAAATATACGTCTATTAAATACTGTCTGTCGCCTTCTGCTGGAGACAAGGGAAAACTGCAGGAATATCTTGTTATACCTTATTAGTCTTATTTGTATATATTTTTATTATTTTAATTTAATGTTATAATTAGTTTTACTTTCTCTTTGTTTCCATGTATATCTAAACATTTGTAAAAAAAGTAAAGAACCTTCTTGTACACTAACTCCTATAACAAGCACTTTACATAGTCTGTACTTTATGTAGTGATAGTAACCTGTTTAGTCTATGACAGTAACACATGCAGATCAGGTTGATTATTGAGTGGGTTGACCTTTTATATCAAATACTGTGTCCCCTACAGAAGTGAAAGGAAAAAAGACAGCTGCAGGAAGATCTTATTATATCTTAACATAGTTTCTCTTTCTCTTTGTAAAGTTTCCATGTACATCTGTTAACTACCAGCTTACTGCTATAATAAACACATTACATAGTCTGCACTTTTTTTAGTATTGTTATGAGATGGTGACCTGTTTTATACAGTCTATGATAGTAGCACACTCAGGTCATGTTTTATTAAAAGGTGATTGGTTATTTAGTGGGAGAGCCATGTACAAGAAACACTGTCTTTGTCTCCATCTACTGGAGGGAAAGGAAAACAGGCAACTGCAGGAATATCTTTTTATATCTTTAAATAGTTTTAGTCTCTCTTTGCAACGTTTTCACATACATGTGAACATTTTGGGGGAAAAGTAAAGTTAGATAACTTTCTTGTGTACTCACTGCTGTAGTAAGTGCATTTGATATTCTATATTTTATGTAGTGTTATGGAACACATTCAGATCAGGTTGATTATTGAGTGAGATCACATATATATCAGATACTGTCTCTGTCTCCATCTACTGGAGTGAAGGAAGACATGCAACTGCAAGAATAGCTTTTTGTATCTAAATATAGTTATACTTTCTATTTGTAAAGTTTCCATGTGAACCTGAAGCTTAAGAGCTTTTATGTGTATTAACTGCTATAATAAACACATTACATGGTTTATATTTTATGTACTGTTATAGGATAGCGGCCTGTTTTATTCAGTCTATAATAGTAATTGAAGTGAATGGGAAATAGTAGGCCTACTTGTGTCTCATAAGGAAATACCAAAGGTTCTTGTTATTTTATATTATAGCAGGATCTTTCAGACCAGATAAAAAAATATTATGAAATTCATTTGTGTATTACACCTTAAAACTATAACTCATATCCATGATACTGTAATACAGTACAGCAATACAGTATTCACTGTGTGTCAGTGGGATCCTGGTCTTTAAACAGATGCCTGAATTAATCGCCTCAAATGAAGTTTTGATTCTCAGTCAGTTGAATATAAACTACAGACTTAGTGTATAGGGGGATTGTTTTTATGTATGGTCAGTGGTCTGGTGAATAACTGTGCTGTACATGCCTCTTCTGCAATTGCTGTTTTTGTTTTATAGACACTGAAAATCATTACCCTTCAGTCATATTTCCATCCAGCTCAAAGAATTTAAGGAGCGATATCAGTTTTGTCTTGCTTCACGGTGAAACTCTAGGTGAATGCATTATGTTAGACGTGTGATAACGCTGAGTGTCAAACATTTTAACCAAACAATTTGCTCACACATTCTTCTTTGGCTCAGTTTAGGAACCATGCTCAGTAAACTGGATATTCCTCTGCGTGGGCCTTCGGTCAACATTGTGAAAAAGTGTGGACCTGCTGTGACTGATGTCCTTCAAAGCAAGTTTGGATGTGTGGCCACCATCCATGGTGTGGATTTTGAAGGAGACCTGAGCGTTACACAGCAGAAGAGGACGACGGTTGTCCCAGAGAAAAGGTTTACCGGTGTGCTTCCTTCAGGTGTTCAGGTGTCTGTGTGGAAGGCTGATCTCACCAATTTCCCAGTGGATGCTGTTGTGAATGCTGCCAATAACCAACTCCAGCATTATGGTGGCCTTGCTCTTGCTCTGTCCAACGTCGGAGGTCCAGAAATCCAAAAACAGAGCGATGTCCATATTAACAAGCGCGGTGCCTTGAAAACAGGAAGTGCCGTCATCGGGACTGCTGGGTTACTACCATGCAACAAGATAATTCATGCTGTGGGCCCACAACTACCAAAACATCCCTCTGTGCCTGAAATGGCTCGGGCTGAACCGCTGTTGAAGATGGCCATCACCAGCATTCTTGACATAGTTAAGGAATTCAATCTGAACACTGTTGCCATTCCTGCTATAAGCTCAGGAATCTTCAACTACCCCCTGCAAGAATGTGCAGACACCATAGTGACGGCTGTGAAAGACTACTATAAAAAACCTTCAGGCCATCTTCCTAAAGAGATCATGTTTGTGAACAACGACGAGCCGACGGTTAGGGAGATGGAGAGGGCCTGCCATCGGATATTAAGCCAACACCCGCCCATGAAATACAGCCAGGCAGCAGCAAGCAAAAAAAGAAATGCCAAAACCTCAGTGCCTCCTGTCCAGATCGGAAATGTCCATCTGACACTGAAGAGGGGTAAAATTGAGGAACAGCAGGTAAGAATCTGTACATTTTCTTCATTCATAAATTAATAGTTTTATTAATTGCACACATTCTGGTTTGAAATGGCTGCTTGTATGAACATTTATTTTTTTAGTTAAACAGTATGTTAACAGGTGCTTCATTTGATAAGTTTTTTGCGTGTGTGTGTTTTTAGCTCCGTATTTTCATGGTTTCTGCAAACATGTCAATAAGCTGTATTCCTGCTCTAGTACCTTTTTATCTAACATCCTTGTTTTTGTATCCTCTCAGACAGACGTCATTGTAAACACAACATATAACCGAAACCTGGACAATGGCCAAATCTCCAAAGCTTTATTGCTGAAAGCTGGTCATGCAATGCAGAATGAAATGTATAACGCTCCTTCGAAAGGACATCTCATCGTCACAAACCCCCACAAGCTGCAGTGTAAAGAGGTGTATCACACTTGTATATCTGTCAAGGGACAAGAAACAGGACAGGTACAGTATGAGTGATTATGTTGTTATGTGGCGTTTAAGTAAAGTGATAATATTTTCTGATTGTAGTCTGATATATCTCAAATTATAAATTAATCAAATCTCAAAAATATTTCACCCATTTGATTTGTTTGAATTTGTCGTCTTAGTGATATACAGAGTGCACATATTCCAAGTAGCATTAAATACACACACACACAACTGAAAGCCTTGAAACACACTGTTAAAAAAGTTCATAGTACTGCGTATTAACTGTTCAAGTTGTAATGTACAAAAAAAAATTATTATTTGTCTATTTGTCTGTGTGCTCATTGATTTATTGCAGATTATTTACGGAGCAGTATCAGAATGCTTATGCTTGGCATTAAAAAATCTCCACAAGTCAATCGCCTTTCCTGCCATCGGCACTGGAGGCCTCGGTGTCGATAAAAAAGAAGCTGCCCAGATCATGTCACATGCAGTGGCCAACTTCGCCCAAACATGCCCACAGAAGATGGACGTTTATTTTGTCATATTTCCTGGTGACGACGCCACGTTTGAGGTTGGATTGCAAAGATGCTTGCATGATAATTGAATATGACAATATTGGTCAGCAAGTGGCTAAAATAAGGCTTATTTGACAACTTAGACAGGTATGAATACAAACCAAAATTCAACAGTGCAAAGGGACACAGGAGACATATACTCAATTGAAAACAGTGCAAAGACAATATATTTAATGTTTGACCTCATCAACTTCATTAATTTTTGTAAATATTTACTTACTCTGAATTAGATGGTGTTTCAAACTGGTTGGGACAGGAGCAACAGAAACACAATTTGTTTGCAATTGACTGCATTCTGTTTTTCCCAACTTTTTTTGAATCTAAACTGTAAATCTGAAACCTGTATCCTTTTAATTGAAAGTCACTGTAATATCTGTCTGTTATGTGCCTGTGCTCTCGAACTGAATAACTCACTTTCATTACAAATACTACATACAAAAGAAATAAATAAATAAAATAAGATTATTAAAAATAAATTAATGAAATTCTCTTTATAGGCTTTCGAGGAACAAATAAGATACATCCAGCAAAACACATCTGATCCAAGCTTAAGACATGGTAAGAGAATATTTTAGTTATTATTTCTATTTACATGAAGGTGATTTTTAATGCAAGGGTTTATGGGGATGATGGTGATGGAATGAAGATAAGAATTATCTTATGGTGATGGAACACTTGTTCTGTCTGCATATGATTTGTCTCCCTGATTAGATTTCTCAGAGGTTGCCATAAAAACCAGTAAAGCTAATACTGTACAGCTAATGTAAAAAATTATAAGCATGGTGAGAATGCATGCTTGACCAGTAGTGATCCTAAACCGCAGTACTGATGGTGGACTTGATGATGTCTTCCCCACCAGAACGTGAGCACAGAGATGACCGAGGCAGCCGTGCTCCCACTCCACAGATCAGCCTGAGCGGCCCCTCCGATGAAGCGACACGTGAGGCTGAACGATGGCTCCAAGGCCTTTTCCTTGAATCTTTCGGCACTGTCATCATCAACAACAACTTCATCCTGCACTGTGGCGAGCAAGAGCATCTGAAGCTGTCCCGTCTTATGAAAAGCGGCGTTTCCATTGGGGAGTTTTTTGAGAGAAGCCGCGCAAGCATAATGGTGCACGGGGATTCAAATGAAGATGTTGTAGTTGCTGCGCTGCAGGTGGAGGCCATGCTCTGCAACATCCAGAGGGAGTTTGTCAGAGAGGAAGAGTCTGCCGTGTCACTGATGTCGGCTATGGATGTGTCCTTGCAACAAAGTCCAGTTGATCATTACACTGCAGAGTTCTCGGATAGAGCGTCTGCCTTCAAACAGACAGGGCTGCGTATAGTGAAGGTACAGTAGGAGTCAATGCAACATACTTTAAAAGCTTTGTCATTAATGTCACAATTAGATTTTTTTAATATGCCTTCACATGGTTTCATATATTTAAATTTATTATGCTACTCTTAATGGATGATGATGATCTTAACATCGATCGGAGGAATGTTTGTACAATTTTTTTATTCAAATAGTGTCTTAATTTGAACCACTGCTTGACCAGTGAAAGTTTTATTTTTCAGGTGCTCAGAGTGGAGAACACTGCGCTGAGGACGCTCTTTGATCTCAAGAAAAAACAGCTATCCTGCAACACTTCTCAAAAAATGTTTCAATGCATACCTGCACAGTTCTGTGAGATGGTTAGCCGAATTGGATTCCAGGCTGAGTTCGCACCACCTGATGGTACGAAGCATTTGAGAAGGCAAACTAATACTCTACATCTGGCAACTGATACTTTTCTAGGATCTTAAAATTAGGATTAGAGCCTTACAGATACAGAGCATCAAGGATATAAAAGCATAATAAATACATAATAAGTCAAATAGAAACAATACAATTAATTCTTGTGTATCTTCCTCTGTATACAGACCCAGCATATGGGGAGGGCATCTACTTTGCCAGCACAGTGAATAAGGCCTTGCAACTGTGGAAGGAGCCAAACACGGAGTATCTGCACTTTGTGGAGGCCGAGGTGGTGACAGGAAACTCCACCCCCGGCAAACCAGGTCTCATTCTGCCACCTGCTGTGGGAATAGATCCACAAACTCGGTATGACAGTGTGAGCGGAGGAAGCGAAATCTCTGTCATATTCAGTGGTTATCAGGCTCTGCCCAGGTACATCATCACCTGTAAGCCTAGAGAGTGATTTTTTTCCCACTGTTTCCTCTGGATTCAAATACAAATGTAAGAATGTGTCCAACAGAGCTGGAGAAAACTAAACCCTTGGAGATCAGATTCTTCTAAAACAAGCTGAAGTGCTTTCTTAATGGATGCATTTACTACCTATTTGAAAGAAATGGCTGTTTGCATTACTCCCTGAAAGCATATGATGGAGACCAGTACCATAACATTACAGAGGAATCACACGTTCATTGCATAGCTGCAGCTTGAGTGAGTTTAGATTAGTGTGGAATTTCTTTTCATGACAAGTTTGTTTCTTTTTGTGTGATTAACATAGATTTTACATTGCAGCACAATCATTTGTGTGTTAATCATATTCGACTTTTTGTAGCAACAATATATTTACTTTTAACAATGTTGAGTTTGTTTAGTGGCACCGCATGAAACCCTATATGCAAACATCATTAGGGCAACATATTCTACAAGTGATGACATGAAGTTTCAAGTGGTTTCATTTAGTTTAGAGGAAGAGCAACATAGTCATTTATATAACGAGTGAAAAGCTTTGGTTGACAGGAGACGTGCATTAAAGCACTACTACAAATACTGAACACGATTGTAACTTGGCTGTAAAATGTTGACAGTGATTGTCAAATTGTGCCTGATGCTGATATCAAAATTAAATAATGTATAAAAAGTTTGATTTATCACATTCTGTTATGTTTAATGAACCGTTTTTTCTCACGTCACAAAGTCACAACAACCACTTCAGAGAACACAGAAACACAGACCGTGTTTTTTCATTTTTGCGCTGCCTTGTTTATTAATAATTTATATTTAAAGATCATTTCATGAAGCTCAACAACAAAACATGATCATCAAAGTTACATTTTACAAACATACTATAACAGTAAACAAAATGAAAACAAACTTGTATACAGGACATGTGAAAGACAGTTTTTTAATGATACAGTAACAGAAATATTAGAAATCACAGTTTATTGAGCATGAAAGTTGACCATGGAAATAGTTTGACCAAAAAAAAATCTTAAGGTCCATTTGGGTAATGTTTACTAGAGATTTCAGCTGCACCTGGACCTTGGATTAAGTGTATTTTTCCCCAATTGGTCAAAGCAAAAAAACCTGCTGTTTATAGAAGGTGCTGTCACTGTATTTCAGCAGTGCACAATAAATAGTAAATGTCTCTCTTTGCAAAATATAAAGAAACATTAAAGATACATTGGAGACATCTTTAATTTATAACTTTATAAAAATGCTAAATTCAGTGTAACCACAAAATCTGACCTTTACATAGAAAACAGACTGATAATTTGACAGCACAACAGAACTCCACACATCTCTGAGGACGACAGGGAGCCTCCAAAGCATGTTTGGATTTCAGCAAGTGGTTTACTTCAGCTGTGTAAATGATTTATTACTGGCAATAATGTCACATCTGAATGATTGTCAGTGAAATTGTTACATCCATTAAAGTGTAGAAAAGGATGTTTTGACACATCTACAGCAGTTGGCTAAAAGCTAATTACATATTACTGTAACATCAACTGGCTGAGCCAATCATACAAAGACCATTTAACACGTCGACATAGGACGAAACAAAGATCACTCCTGAGCAGTGCACACTAGAATGATGCTACATTCAAGGAATAATCTTGTACCCTGGTATTTGATCCTCCTACTGTGCAGTATTGAAAAATACAAGAGAGCAAGCCTGGGGCGCAGGGAGAGCTGGTTGAGTCTGGGGTTTACTGGGCCAGGTTACATGTAAAGTGGGTGGTTGTTTTCTACAAAATGACAGTAGGTACAGAACACCAGCTGCTCACGTTAACGACCGCAGGGCAAAGCCATGCTGACTTAGAGAAATATGGCACACCTGGCCTCCAACATTGATAATAGTACTGAAATGTAGGGTATTTATATATCAATATAAAGTACAAGTTTACAACTCAAAAAGTGTGAAGTTTTTGAGACAGTAAATCTGACTAAAAGTTATGGCTGCACTCTCTCCTCCAAAACTGAGTGCAGGTGCTGTCCTCAACTCGTACTATATCAATGACAGGACAACCTTTACAGTACCAATATATGGCTAATACACCCTCCAGAGCATGGCCGTCCAAACCTAGGAGTGCTTCTCCCTGCCAGCTGGTCACTGACTCCAACAGCTTTAAAGGACATTCTTCTAGAGTCACGCATACAAACCAGACCTCTGCTTCCACATACATGTAAAAAACACACACACACACAATGTCACTCTGTGCATTCAGCTATCTCTGTGCCATCCACGAGCAGCGTGTGGATGATCCCGTCTCGTCTCTTCCCACTGCTCACAGCCTTCACGCAGCAGTTGTGGTCTCCGAGGGTGAAATGTGTTTCCGTGCCGTCGTCCACAAACTCCCCCTGCAGGCGTAAATCAGATAAAAGTGTGGACAAGGAAAGTAATTATTCAGTTCAATATTGTCAGCTCTGGAGCTGGTCTATATGCTGACAACTGTAGAACCACAGGTTGCTAGAGGCTTTCTCTTAGAGGCCATATAAGATTTAGTGTTTGTAGTGATGACTATTAACAACTGTTGATTTATATTTCCACTGACACTAGAATCAAAATGATCCTTTATTGCATAAAAATCACTATCAGTTTCTGTTTACTTACTGCAGTCTCAATATTTTGTCCATTACACCAAACATCCATCGTGTCTTTCTCTGAAAGAAAGTAAATAGACCCCGAATCAATAAAACATACAACTGCAATAGCAGGTCTCGTTGTTTGTTTCTAATGCTGTTAGGTGTTGGTGTGAGAATGTTTGAGTTTATCTGATCTGATCTGGTTTCCCACAACAACAGGAAGGAGAGCACTGCCCTGATTTGCATGTTCTGTCTTGAATCACGTACAGGCATTCCTTGATAAATAGATCACGTAAGAATAGAAAATCTGTTCAGAACATCCTCTTTTTAAACAGATTATAATAGTCACAGTGTTGCAGTGCATGCAAGATACCTCAACAAAAACGAAATACAAATAAGCATTAAAGTTGGCATTATTGGGAACAAAAACAACGGAAGAAAAATATGAATGTATTTTATTGAGGTTCTAAGAACAAATATGTCATTGATTTAAAGACACATCTTTCCGCCAGCTCAGTGACTTGTTTGGATTATTTTACTTTATATATTACTTTATATCCATTTAAAGAAAACTATTGCACACTAATGTACAGCAGTTCTTATGTGCTGCACATGTTTCAGATGGTATCACGCCACCTGATCATCTGTAAGCAGTGTAATTATAAGAAGGATTAACTGGCCCAGATGACAGAGGTGGCTGAAGACGGTGTAGGGCTTAAAGCTGATAAAGAGCTTAGCCTCAGCTCCTGCATAATATTAGTGGCTAGTTCTGAAGGAGCAGAAATCAGATGATGTTAAATATCAATTTAAAGGTGGATGCTCTGATCCAAAACGAGCCACTACTCCGCTCAGGAATCGTATTGGAAAATGTTGCTAGACTATATGAAAAATAATAATGAATGATATAAACTAAGTGATCAGGTGGGTGAATAATACACAAACACAGAGAGGCTCACCCAGGACCACCCTGCAGTCAATGCCGTCCAGGTTGAGAACCCAGGTGCTGGTGACCTTTGACCTGTTCTCCATGTACTTCTTCAAGCTCTTCCCGTTGATCTCCAGAGTGTACTCATAGGCAAAACCACTGACTGCATCGATGTTGATAGTGGCTTTGGTGTCTGATTTGCCCACACTGAATGTCTCCTTCCCCACAAGTTTGAACATCCAGTCACGTCTCAGGATCTCCTGCAGTAAGGATGTGAAATCAGACATGAGAAGCTGTGATTCATAACATACCTTCAGTCCCTCCTCTGGCTAACATGACTCACGACTCCTACCTTTCCATCCACGTAGATGACCCTCTTCCCGGTGGTCGTGCCGTGTTCAAACTCGATCCTGTGGACTCCATCACTCAGCGCCACCTCCCACACACCAGCGAGATCATTAGACATCCTGCCTCTTTCAGATCCTGCTGCAGACGAAGAGCCAAACAACCAGGCTGCTGAATGTCTAATACCATTCAACGTTAGCCAACGAGCTAACAGACCGGGCTGCTGCTAGTTAGCTAATAATAAAGACGTGAAACTTAATCGTGCTTTTCTGTGCATCTTTATGTGTATCTCGACATATAGACACTACTACTAACGCACACTATTTATATAGCAGTAAGGTTATTAGCAATTAGTAAACTCGTGAGTGAAACGCGGCTAAAAATAACGCGGAAAGTTGTCGCTGTTTGTACACTGCAACTTCCGGTATCAAGGGGTTGCCTTTCAAAATAAAAGCAGGCAGCGTTTCAACTAACAATACCTTTGTGTTAAAAACAAACTGCTTTAGTCTTTTCTTCCTTCAACAAATCATATATGAATAGTCAACAGAGTAAATGAGCCCCTGGTGGTCACATGGTAGAAAATATCAATGTAGAAATTCTATGTATGTATAATTTTCACGTCAATATTTTTACTTCCATTTTTACAATTTACAGAATAGGCTCCAGAGAAATATACATTTTCATATTTGTCCTCAAGCGTGACAATTACAGATGGGCTTGTCGTAAAGCTTTAAAAAACACTAACACATTAGTTTAAAAAATATTTTAAATAGACTAATATTAGACGGGAACTGATTCTGTTTATCAAACGCAATAGCGGCTGGTTTCAATAAACTAGCATTTTATTTTGAAAAAGAAACGGAAGCCCTACAGCGTCAGTCAATCTTTCCGGTAGTTTGTCGGTACGTTACCTTCTTTGCTAAAAGGAGGATAAACCTTCGATATTAGCTCAGGAATATGATCCTTCATTATACAGCTGAGTTACCTGGATGGTCCTGAAGTAAAGCTCCAGTCCAGTGGTTAAAAAACGATCAGCAGGTCACTTTAGCGGAGTTTAATCACAGGTTAGCTTGTTTAGCTTCTGAGTCAACAGACGAGCTGTGACTGTTGCTATGGTGACATGATATCCGCCTACGTAAGACTTGACCACGCCCACTCAGGAAGTAGCAAACTTTGCCCTCACGTGTGTTGTCAGTTATTCTGGCTAAGTAGACCTCTTCTCAGGTTAAAGCTTGTAGACCAATGCAGAAAATTACACGTCACTTATTTCTATGTATTACTACTAATAATACATTTAAGAAATGTATTAAAGTTGTCCCAGACTAACAAGTTCAATGAGGGACTGAATGCTTTGGTGGAAAACGGCTCCATCTTCTGGCAGAAGGGCCTCAGGTTTAATGATATGTGATGGCTTCATCTCATCTAAGGTCACTGAGTATTTTCAGGGAACACACAGTGTTGTATTTGAACAGAGAGCTGAGTGATTTCAAAATGTAATATGTATATACAGGGCTGACTCTGGTATCAAAACACTGCTTTACAACATTTTTTGAAAATGAACCTGATATGGTTTTGTTGTCAGAAGGCCTTTTAATCACCTCATTTAGCAATATATAAATCAAGAAGTGGTCATTCTGTTTTGTTCATATTTTATAATATCAGAGTTGTCATAGATAAGTGGCAACGTTTTTTTGTATCAACTCTCATGTATATTGTGTCATGATAATGATAAAAACAGAACATCTTGAATGACAGGCTAACACAAAAAGCACATAAGAACAAGGTGCTTTTTTAACATAAGCTCAAAAGTGAAATGTCAACTAAGGGAGCAGTGGACAAATACTGCACTTCCTTTATTTATTTCTTCTTTTTTATCAGGCACACTTCTGATGACCTTTTTTGAGGTCATCTTTTTCTTCCTGTGTTAATCTTTGCACAACACTTTGCTTGGGCCAAATATATATCTCTGCAACTTTGCAAAATAAGATAAGATAAACCTTTATTTGTCCCACAGTGGGGAAATATACAAAATAAATAATGATAATAATAATAATAAAATGAAACATATACAAGTCACACATATCTGACTGAGAAAAGATGTGAAACCACACATGCTTTTGGGTACAAAAATTTATTTTAACAGTATAAGTATAAGCTCCATCAATCGAAACTAAAACAAACAGTGTAGATATGCCTCGAAAGTACTACTGAGCAACATCAGCTGTGTTTGAGGTGAAGAAGCGAGGAAGAGATGTTGGATTGAACTGTTTAGCTGTGTACCTTCAAGAAATCTCTTATCATAATCTATTTACAAATTACCTCTTCTTTTCCAACCTTGCACTATTTAGCCATTTATCATGACTGTACATTAGATAAATGTGAATTTGTAAGCACACAGTACTACACATACATTTGGGTTATATGTTGGGGTGTGGTTCATGTTGGGTTTTTAAACAAGCGTTTAAAATAACTATCATGATATCGGCTGAGTATATCAGACTACATCATGATCTTTGCAGAAACAGCTGAAAATAACAGGATAACACAGGAAGAATTCAGATGATCAGTCAATGTAAAAACATTCCATCACATGTAATTTTGTTTTGCAACAGTGGCTGCTGCAGAATTTCTCATGAAGTCACACCCCCTCTTCTCATTTATATCAGCTACAGAATCATAAATGCAAGTTTGCACATGCATGCACACTATATCCACATATGTCACCTGCACATACAGAAACTTTCTTACTTAATCTAAACTTACACGTACAGATTAACAGATGCAATAAAGCTTATGTATCATAGCCAAAGGTCAGCTGCAACATTTTAAGAGTATATTTTAAGAGTATAGCATTGATTACAAAGAACAATGTTATGTTTAATGCACCAGCAGTTTTTACACACAGGTGTGCCTAAATGGAAATCAATCATCAGAAACAGAAAGCTGATTTCACCACTATTTCCTGTGTGAAAGATTACGATATCTGATTGTGAAAAAAATATGTTGTTTTCACTACTGTCTGGTTTAAGGACAAAAAGTCTTCCAAGTCAAAAAGTTCACAGTGCTCAAATTTACAGTTTGCAAAATAAAAAGTTCTCCAGTCAGGTCCTTAATGTCTCAGAATCAAAAACATACAAAAACAACTGAAATTACAGTATTAAAAAAACACACATGCTTTTTGAAATGCACATAAGCAACAATAAAAACTCAATAATTGACCAATTCTCAAAGTAGGAAAAGTATGGCACATCATCAAAGTAGTCAGTTGCTGTGCAGCTTTCTCACCAATTGCTTTGATGTGTGTCCACAGTTTCCTCCATTGACGACTGATTCATATTTTTGAGGTTGAGCTCCCAGCTTTTCTTTCCCTGGAATGCAAATCTGTTGCACCCAATAATTACACTTCAAACAAGATTAAATCACTCAGCATCAAAAATAAAATTTCAAAAAGCCAAAGCCAAGCCTAAGCTATAGGGTGCCCATGTGGGATGTGGCAGGATCCAAATCAGACATCCAGCTGAAGCTTTGAAGTGACTGTGAAAATACAACTTAAGGGCCATGTGAACTATGTACATCCTGGTATTATTTGTCATGGCAATTTAACATTGGGGTTGGCCCTCTCCACTTGTTGTCAAAGAGCTAATATCATTATTTAAAGGAATAATTTTGGGAAATTAGCCTATTCACTTTAGTTTATTTGAGAAAGGTGACACCACTCTCATGTCTGTCTGTTCCATGTAAGGCTGGAACCAGAAGCCTCATTCTTTTAATATTATATTGTATATGTTCTCTAATATCATATTTGACCACTTGGTTATTGGCTTTTTAATACTCCTCTTCACTTTCCTCATTTGGCCAATTGAAAGGGCAAATTAAAGTGACCTCCACTCGAGCCTGTGTATGAATAATAATAATAATAAGGGGTTATTTACATGGTAGCGGAGGTGTTTCTCGACCTGATGCTCCCTGCACTGTTGACAGAGCCCTTCCTGTACGCCATCCGCAGCCTGTTGCTGATGAGGCCGTGCTTGTAAAGAGCTGTAAGCAGCTCATTACGGAACTTCTGCCCGATGAAGGCGTACAGCACTGGATTCACTGCGCAGTGCGCAAAGGCCAACACCTGGGTCACGTTTAGCATCGCTTCCACTCTGTAGCGAGTTTCACATTCCCCCACTTCAAGTGATCCACCTTGTATGAGTGAGTCAATCAGTACAGTTATGTTATAAGGCAGCCAGCACAGAACAAATGCAAACACCACCACCAGGATGACGCGTATGGCCTTATGCTTTTGTTGATTACGTGTGTGAAACAACGTCACCAAAGTCCAGCCGTAGCAGACAGCCATCACCACCAGGGGCAGGAAAAAGCCTATCGTATGACGCAGAACACGCATGCTGACACGCCAGCGGTCACTGCTCTCACCAGTTAGGTTTTCATAGCAAATGGTCTGGCCCAGGTCCTTAGTATCCATGCGCTGCCTCTGAATTGCCACAGGTAAGGACAGCAGTCCGGCCACCACCCACACCATACTGCAAACCACTTTCACCAACAGGTGATGGGAGGACAGAGCACGTGTAGCTCTCACAATGGCAAAGTGACGGTCCACACTGATGCATGCCAGCAGGAAGACACCACTGTACACTGATGCCTCCTGAAAGCCTGACAGGACTTTGCACAGGAAGTTGCCGAAGATCCAACCAGAATGAGCATCGACGGCCCAGAACGGGAGGGTAACGGTGAACAGAAGGTCGGCCATCGCCAGGTGCATCAAGTAGATATCTGTGGTGCCTTTGCCTTTCTTCATATAACAAACCACGTAGACGACGACGCTGTTGCCCACCATGCTGAAGACAAACACGATGATGTAGGTCACCATCAGACCCAAGCCATTAAATCCAGGCACGCTTACATGGCAAGGAACAGCTGATCCATCATCAATCGTAGAAAATGTAGAATTGTACAGGGAACGAAAGACATCTTCATCCAAGAAAAATTCCTCTGCTGCCAGCTCCTGAATGAAAACAGAATTATTACAGTTTTACAGTAGCAGCAGAAGATGTATCAGTAGCACGTGCCAGTCCAGTTTTGCCATAGTGGCACAATAGAGAATAGCTTTCAGTGAAATTAGAAAAATACTGTTCAAGCTGCACCAAGTAGCTGCCACAGTTTTGCCCGATTTGCCCAAATTACTAGTAGCAGCATTTCAGTAAGGATGGTCACTCATGGTGTATCTTCACAATGCAGCGTCAGAATGAAACACTGGTGTACACTCCAGATACAGAGAAGACTCAACCTCACCAGCTTTAAAGAAATAGTTTGATATTTTGGGAAACATGCTTATTCGCATTCTTGCCAAGAGTTAGATAAAAAGAGCAAAACCACCCTCATATCTGTTGATGAGGTCTGATCAGTGCATCAATCTCCATTGTTGTTTTGAGGTTTAATTAAAATGACCTCATCACCATTTTAAACAACATAATGACATATCAATTTATCATAATATTATGAATGACAATAACATTGAGCTATTTCCTAGTCTTACATCCATCTGCTCACATTTACCACAAATTTGAAATATGAATTCAGTACCCAAACTGCAACTTGAAAATAGTTTTAAAAATCTGAAATTCCATTGCTCACCTGTTGTCCTCTTTCTTCTTGATTGGTTAGAACCAAAGAATTCAAAACACTAATGATTAAAAGTTGTAGCTTCATCCCTCCTATCTTGAGACACGCAGATTAAAAAGAATAAAGCTATTTTGAAGAAGTTGTCTTTACTCATAGACGTGTCAGACGTCCTTGTGCAATGTTTGTGTGTGCATTGCCTAAGGTATATAAGTCGACTGTGTCACTTCAAGGGAAGTCAGAAACCACAGATATTATCTGTCCTAAGCAACCAATAGGACTTTTTTCAGGTTCCTTACAAGCCTTCTTTGTAAACTTTTATATTTAATCTCACGGTTGAACATGCAAAGCAAAGTGGATAATGTAATAGTAAATTACTTGAAATAATTTGTGTTTAAAACTTTTCTCTCTTCCAACACTCTGTGTAAGATGCACAGCTACGAAAGAAAACAATTTACAAAGTAAAACAAATACCCATGTTGCTCTCACAATCACAGGAGTACAACACAGCAACACCAGTTTGTAATTGTTGACTACAGACTAATGTCAAAGCATTTCTTCCTTTGCAAAAAACTAGAAAGCAACGTATAAGAACAATTGTTGTATTTCTACAGAGTATATGATTCTTTTGAGTCTGGTTTCAAATTTAACCATCACACTGAAACAGCCTTTGTCAGAGTGACCTTATCAGTGGCCTCAAGCTCAGGAGTGATTCAAAAAGAGTTTCCATTGCAGTATTGCTGTACTTCAGTGCTGCCTTAAACACAGGTAAATGTTCACTTGGCCTACCAAGCCCTGTTTTAACTGCTTTTCTTCTTACTTCAATGATCTGCTCCAATGTTTGCATTTGTAGTTTTAAATTTGTCAAAACTAAAATCGCTCTTTATCTGAGGTTCCACAGGAGTCAATCCTTGGTCCCTTGCTTTTTAATCTAAAAAGCAGAACATCTACTTATCTGAGGATGTCAAGACCCACTTTATTTTTTATGGTAATGTGATGGGAATGTACCAACAATAACTGGCAAACTATTGAATTGTGTGTGTGCATTTTATTCCCAGACTGCTCCAGTAATAATTCAAGCTCAAGGATGTGTGTATTTTACTACGGACTCTTTAATTAACGAGGGCCAATAACGGTTTAAGCTCAAAGATGGATTGATACTGGAAAAAGTATTCCACCAAACAATAAAATAAATCCAATGCTACATCTACAACAAGCTGCTAATGTTAAAACATCTTTTAAATGTTGTAGGGTTGGTGTGTCATTAAAGAAGCGCCACTCTGGAATATCAAGGTTTTGATCTTGTATGTAGAGCTGGCTCTAACTTATAAACCTCCATGTTAGAGGAAAGCTGGATGAGAGAGCAGGAGTGACAACGGGGTTATCAAGTATGCAACCCCCAACCACAGATGTTAAACTGGGTTTGACTGACGTTGCCTCCACATGGTTCCTTCATTGGTGAATCCTGGTGATCCCACACCTTCCACCTCCTCTCAACGCTAACTGAAAGGAAATGTTTCCTGATATAACCCTGCCGTGTCCATTTAAAGACTGTTGTCCTTTTCCATCTGTTGGACCACAGGCTGCTCTAATCAGCACATTGTAGCCTGAAAGACTGGGAAGAGGTCAAAGGTCATTCTTGTCCTTCAGCAGTTCCATGTGCTCTAATTAACCAATTCCTACAGCATTTGAAAAGTGGGAAAATTAGACAACCGAGAAAGCAGTTAAATCTCCTTTATAAAGTCATCCAGCACAGCTAATCAAGCAAATGAATGTTGATTATCTCTGGAGGAAGGCAACTGACATAAGTCTTGGGTGACAAATGGTTAAACTTGTGCGACACTTTCTGAAGTAGTAAACCTCATGGTCTGGATGTTTTTTCCTCTGTGGATACAGAGCTCTGTGGTTTACTTCTGCAGACCTTGACATATGTGCAAGGCTCAGAAGAACACAAGGCCTCTTTTATTTTCATCTCACCCTCAGTTAATGTTTCCAGGCATTCCATGTCCCAATTACTTTATTTATAACTCACAGATCAGACGTTATATTAATTTATTTCTATCACATTATATTTCAGTGAGCCTCTAGTGATTGCAGTGCATTGATGCAACATGCAGAGTTACGTCACAGATATAAAAACACTGAATTTCTTTTTTAAAAACAACTCAAACAATTTTTTAATGTACTATATCTGAAAATGCAAAGTGTTGTTGGGCTGGACTTTTAGTACTTCACATGATTATAAATGTCTCTATATATTCCATTTTTTCTTGGGTACATGGTGCATTTTATAGGGACTTGAGTTGGGATTTTACTTCTGAATGAAATTCAATCAGTTAATCAGGGGAAGGAGTTGACCTCCTTAATCAGCCAACACTGCACACAGCTGTGCCGGGTCAAAGCTGCTGTTTCAAGATGGTAGAAGTCACCTAATTATAATCAAGTTTGGAAGTGAAGAAAAACAAAGAAATTGGCATTTTGTGAGGGATGTTAGTGGTGGATTAACATTCAGAATTTAAGTGAGATTTTTGTCCCTAAGTTATAGTGTTTTTCTGGAGGACAATCATAAGATGTGATACTGTTTTGAAGCTTAAATAAAACACTCTCATTGTGTTTGTGGAGCTGCTGTGGATTCTAAAGATATTTCAGCACAGCAGGTGCATGTTGTCTGTTTTACGTGAAAGTCAGTGACAGGAGGTGATAGCCTGAAGCTCAGACGATGTGGCAGCTCTCACAAAATCTGCTCTCCTCAAGTATCCATTTAATTTCAGACATTCCTGATGTTTAAACACCTCAAACTACAGTTACATTAAAAACAAAGTCCAGCACATGAACTGGCCTGTTTGCTTAAGAGCTGTCAGTTTGAAATGGGAGCACCCAGACAATCCTCCCATCCACCCCGTCTGCTTTGTTTGCTTTTGTCTTTGTCTGCTTGATGGCCGGAGATTAGGTTGTGGACACACAGCTGAGAGGTCCTGTCTCTTTCAATGGCTGTTAAGTTGGATGAGAAAACAGTAGCCGATTTACACTCCTGCTTGTCAGTACAGACCTTTATTGTCGCTGCTACCTGTCGTTGCTAATGCAGGTCATCAGGTGTATTTTAAGTATTCAGAATTGCAATAAGTGACACACTTCCTCAAAAATGATTCCTGTCTTTTTTTCTTTATTTCCTCATATTTTTATCTGACGTTGAAGTGCAGCTAAAGAATGGTCTTTAAAAATGTGTTTTAGACCTCATAAACTATTCTTCACGTTTTGTTATGCTCAACATTTTAAAGACATTTACAAGGACAAGTACACTTTGAAAAATGATCTCTGGATCCTTGAAAGTATAAAAACTCTGACTCAGCACTTACATTAATGTCTCTGCTGTGCAAAAAGTCAGTCACATCCCTCTTTCTTTCCTTTTTTATTGAACAGGAACCAGCAAGAAACTGCAGTTTTTAGACCAGAAGGCCGGCCTGCACAGGGTCGACCGAAACTGTTGTATGTTTTGTTTTTCTGTGCAATAAAATAAATCCATTTACACGACCTGTTTCATGGATAAATACCTACTGATGTTAGTTATACATGTTTACAAAGTGCAGTGCATGTTCTTCTCATTTCAAGTAAAAGGAAGGAAGTTGGGTCAAGTGTCCAATTTGAAAATCCTGTTGCATGAGTCATATTTTACTGTTCTTCACACACATCAACATGAGTGCAACAAAAGCTTTGCACATAAAACGCCAATACTATGACTAGTATTTAAAACTTTTTATAATCAGATGAGCTGCCTAATGTGGCAGCTGGAGCATGGTGTTAATCTTGTGGACCAAGCTCACCAGCACTCACTCATAGCTGTGATAGAGTATGTACTACCAAATACTGTGAAGCAGAATCAGACAATGGTGGAATGTAAAGTACTCAAGTACTTTAAGTACAAATTTGAGGTACTCCACTACATGTCAGAGGCAAATACTTTACTTTTTACTCCACATTTGTCTGACAGTTACTTGTTACTTTTCAGATTGTTCTACTTCTTAAACTATTTAAAATGCAGATCGCTGAGGCAGATAGAGACAGTTCAATGATTTAATGACCAGTTGGAGACACAAATAGGCTTTAAGGCAGAAAAACGGGCAGGTACAGCTGACTCAAAAGCAAAGAAACTGCAAAACTTAACGTGACCGCTCACTGGTATACGTGTTGTCTGATGACGAAATGAGGTGCAGGTGGGGCGACGGGCAGGAAAGTTCAGGTAACTTCAGAATCAGGTCAGGGAAGTTGGAACAGGTGTGAAGGTGGGTGGGACAGTCAGGTGATTGGGAAACGAGGGAAAGTCAGAGAGAATATTGGTGGGTGGAAGGAGAAAGGGACTGGTTTGGGGAAGTGGGACTGCGGCTGGAGGAAGAAACCGACTGTGGCAGGTCAAGAATGTTAACATGTAGAAGGAATTTGACTCAATGTGAATGGACGACACACTAACGAGGTTTCAGAAAACTATGTGCACCAGTGTCTTGTGCCCTCTCAGTTCAGTTTTGTATCTCGCCTGGTGCTTCCAATAAGATCTTTATTTCTTGTTTGACTACTTATATAATAAGGGTACAAATCATATGCTTCAGTCCTGCATGAATACAAGATTTAATGTGTGAATTAATACAGGATGTATTATGAATTGCTGTTGCCACCATTAACAAATCATGAAGGCAGTGTAGCTTTATGTGATTAGTTCACATCAGTTAAAGAACATTAATTCACAGTTACGTCATGCAAACATACTCAACGGTACCTGTAAATCAAATGATTCTCAGATGCAAACATTCACATTCATAAACATAAATACAGTTTCATAAGTAAACTTTTTTTGGCTTGTGTTATAAATAAAGTGTTATCCTTTAGATGTACCTTCACTTAAGCTTGGGAGCTTGACAGCGTAGGACATGAAGTCTCTACTGTGTCTAACAAAGTTTGTTCACTGTCGTAAGGCAGACGTACAACAAGTTATACAGCTAAGTAGTTCATATTACTTTTTGCATTCTTTCCTCAACTCTGTGGTATCTGTTTACTTACACTGTTCCTCTATGGTCTCGATGGTCTTATTATACTCTTGTAAGTTTTGGGAGAACAAAAGCACAAACTATGTGGGCTGACGATCTGTTTTTATACATGTGATGATATCAGATCTTAGTTTAGGATCCAAGCTCTTTTTCATTCAGTGGAAGGCGTGTCGAGGAGCCAGAGGCTTTGGGTTGGATTTGCAGGTTTATATTACACTCAGCATGAGTCACAACAACTCGGACCACAGCATATATATTCCAAAACCAAGTCTTAATCAAGGTCAACCGCTGTGCCATTTAAGGTATTTTTGTAGCATTTTGAGTCAAGCCTAAAATAACATGCCTGTTCTCTCACACAGCAGAAAGGAGCCATGGAAATGTTATGCCAACCCACACACTGGTGGTGTGTTGTTTGCCTTAAACAAGAGGAAGTCTGTGTTTAAGTGGCTGAGAAAGGCTCAAGCTTTCTGGCTTTCTCTGACAATGTGACTCTTTTGCCAAGATGTAAACTCCCCTTGAGATTTTGGCTGCAGTGGCCCTAAGAGCACCTTTTATAAAATATGGGTTTGTTCACAATGCGACCCGTTCAGGTGAAGTGCAAAGCTAATATCGACCAATAATCAATTCACAGAACTACAAGCTGGCAATGCAAACGTTTTTTTAAGTGCAGTTATTTTAAAGTTTGAGGTCTGCTTGATTTGAAAAAAGATCAGTAAACATTTAACATAGCTGCAACCGTCTTTTCTTGAGTGTCTGAATCTAGAGATCTTGAACTAATCTGATACCACAATAGATACAAACATTAATGGGCAATTACATTTTTCTATTTTGTCTCCCTTTGAACCTTGTAAAGGAATTTGAATGATTTCAAACAAGCCACATCGGGTTCTATGAACAATGGTAAAAAGAATTGTCTTACTTCAGCAGTTATCTAAAAGACATAATTCATTCAATTGTTTTTAATGGTTAGTGTGAAGGGAGGAGTGTCACTGTTTGAAGAAAGTTTGCCGTGCAAGCTGCTCAGGATGAGGAGTTTGAAAATGAGTAATTCACCCTAGGGACCACAATCACGGCATTGCATGCAGCTAAATATTATCATTCTAGGTGGGGCCATGTGTGGACGCCAAAGAGTGCACAAGCCACATCAATCTGACAGGTCACAAGAAATATTTGTATTCTCATTGAGCTGAAAATCTTCATGGTCAAGTACATTATGTTGGACAATGACTGTGGTATTGATGGAGCACCGAAGTCAGCCCCGTGGTTGGCTTCTTTATTTCCAGAGAACAGCAAATAAATCCCATGAGGCAACAGTGAGTGGACACAGAGAAAGAAAAGACCCATCTGACAAAGACCGAGACTCATTCAGTGACCTGGAAACTTTATTCGTCTTCATCCAGTGGAACCAGTTAAACCCCCTCCTTCATAAAACCAATATTGACCCCTCAGAAGAAGAATGAGCATCACACTACACATCAGGCAAAGAATGTGCAGTGAAAATATGAACTATTTACACAGTGGCGTCAGAAGATTAAACACATCAAGTACATGTACTTGTATCCACCATTCAATTACTATGAGCCCTGAGTGAATGCATTCAGTGATAAATGTCAGTATTTGGTGACTCAACAACAGCTTTTGTCCGCAAGGCTCATGTGTTTCACGACTTGGCAAAGAATACCTGTTTAACAAGAGTCTGTTGATGAGACATGTAGCTTCAGCTTATTGCCACCTCTTCGTTGTGAGGCTGTCTGTGTTGTTGAATTCGACACCAACATCTTTGTCCCGCTATAATAGTTTGACTCGGGCCTCGAGTGCAACCCTGCAAAACAGGAGACAATAACGCAGACTTTCCATCTCAGACACACTCATGCACACAGACACTCAGGAGGCACATACATGTACACATAGAGGCTTCTCACCCCACAAACACAAAAACAAGTTGCTTTGGAACAGCCTCAGGCTTTTCTTACGTAACTCAACAGCCTTTCTGCAAACTGCAAAGGCGCGAAGACCGTTCCCTCCTCGCCTGAGAAAGAAGTTGGGGGTGTAATCACTGTATCACACTATTGAGAAATATCGTCACGGGGATGTTTTCATGTTAAATGACTGAAGCTATGAGCGGTTAAACTACAGCAATGTGTTCATACATGTTGGGACAGTTAGGTGCTGAGACCACAACGTCACTGAGATACTCATTCAGGGAGGTGGCAGAAAACAAACCAGAATGATTAAACGCTAAACATGAGAAGTTGTTTTTGTGCCTTAAACCACACCAGTGGATAAAGTAATGGGTGGAACATGTTCAGTATCCCAAGAGGGAAACCTCCCTGTTTTAATAGTTAGCTATTAGCTTTAGTCATCAGTCAAGAACTGTGGATTCTAATAATGTGTTGGATTGTTTTACAGAGACAATGAGAAAGAAACACCTGTTTCAAGCACCAGTTCACTGTGTCACTGTGTGTTTTGGGCTGTTTGATGCATATTTGAAATGTTTGGCAGGAAATTAACCGAGTGCTCATTTTAACCCAAACCATGATCTTTCCCCAACTCAAAGTGCTGTTTGTGTCTCAACCTAACCAAACCTTTACCACAGCATTGTCACATCATCAAACAAATGTTTCCAACAGTGATTTATGATGGCTGTTTTTACCAATCTGAAAGGTTCAGTGCTGCAAGACCCAACCCAAAAGTTCATGTACTGTTGGAAAGTACTACCCCGACTGAGCAGGGACTTTTTCGGGGTACAATAGTGTCTCCAGAACTTTTTTTTAGACCTGGTCCCTGTGGTGGAAACTTCCTCCAAAAGTTCCCAGTCCCTTGGGAAATCTGCAAAGAAGTTATCATTATCAAATAGATGTAGCGGCGTACAAAGTAAAATAATTGTACTTTGAAATGGAAATACTCAAGTAAAGTACAAGTATCACAAAACTGTACTTAAACACAGTTCTTGAGTAAATGTACTTAGTTACTCTCCACCACTTCTTATTTACGTTTCACAGGAGAGAATACTGTTTCAGTGTTAGTTTTATCTGACTGGATGTGGCAGCGAATCATGAGGAGTTCAGTATTTGGTGGAGACTGTTTATCAAGTCGCTGTGAGTTTGTTCATGGCTCATTGGATGAATAGGCCTGAGTCTTACACTTTAAAACCCTACAGCTGTTTTCTTCCTTGAGTGGAAGAGCGGAAAGTTCATAAATTCTTTGGGAGGAGAACACAGCTGTTACTATAAATCTTTCTTTATGTTTTTATGAACAACCATTCCCCCTTTTTTTTCCTTTAGTCAGACACGTGTTTAAGATTCACCACATGGATCGGTAGACGGATGAATTATTCAGATTAAGATGGAAGCACTGCGTTAGTCAGCTGGTGAGACAAGGTTTGCTCATGTTGGTTAGACGGTCTGAACTCTGTGAAACTGGCTCAGGAGCACGATTGTCGTTCGTGTTTCGCTCCTGGAGCCAAACCACCGGACCCTCCCTTGGTTTGTGACCAGAAATGACATAAGAAGGCAACATTTCAGAATTGCTCGGATGTGATCACAGTTAAAGTTCAACTTCTTAATATCAGAGTATTCTTAATAAAAAAACCAAAACAGGTTGTCCACAGCATTTACATTCCTGTACACTGAACTGATTAGATAGATAGATAGATAGATAGATGTACTTTATTTGTCCCAGACTGGGAAATTCCTTAAACTGGGAAATTCCTCTACATTACAATATTATGAGTCGTTGTTTGATTGAGTAATTTTTAGGGTGATAAACTTTGTGAATCACGCAGAAAAATAAATTCTATTTCTAAACTAAATCTGATAAATTATTGAGTAATGACAAGAATTTCTTACCCAAAATTAATCACATTAACGGCATAAATTTCTATGTCAGCTGATGAATGACTAACTGGAAATCTAGAACAAGTTTAATGTTTGCACTAACTGTTTGCCATCGTGTACTCTGATGTATATGACTACATTTTAGAGAGTATGCTGTGAGGATAAATCATATATGGCTGATATATAATCTGCTCCCTGATAATGAAAGCTTGCTCCAAGTAAGCAAACCCTTATTACAGTTTGAGTTTAGAAATGACTTTCTTCCAGACTCTCAGGAGCCCCGGGCTTTTAATATAAGCTTTTTAATGTTGCACCACATCATTTCTTTCTATAAATCTCAGAAAAACTCAAGTTCAACACAGGGTTGCGCAGTGAAATGAAAGTTGTAGCCCCTTTATGCTATGGATGCATGGAACATATGTGTATTTCAATAAGAATAAAATAAAAATAAAACATGATATACAGTTATTCTTCTGCATCGCTGGCCAGACACCGAGCAAAGTTCGGATTAATGACTAGTTTTAACTCCAGATGGTAAAAACAGAAACATGGCTTCTTCTTTATTATTTTCATGGTGTATCAGGAGGACAGCATGTACCTGACTAAATTCAGTTTCATAATATGTTTAACATCTTTCAAATGTTTGCTACAGTCTTTTTGGTCAAATAACCAAAGTCATAAATCAAATAGAAAAAGTTCTGGTGACAAATGTAGACCTGTATATTTCAGTATGTTAATCCTAAACTTGGTGTTCTCACTTTCAACAGTTTCACTTCTTACTACTCTCCTTACACGTCCAGATATTTTCTTATATAGTCTCTAGTAAATGGGATGTGCTGACAGATGCATCGAAGGAACACATGTGCCACAGTTCTCTGAGGAGTCCCATTAATATTCTGAAGCTGTTGTGAAATTATGAAACTTCCTTCTCCATAGTTGGAGCAACATGTCGTTCTCACCGCCACTGGATGTGTTGACGTTCACAACACGGGCTGAAAGGAAGCAGTTCTCCAGTTCGAGCAGCCAATGAGAAGCAAGTTTACAGGTTTACTCAGCACTATCTGTGTGTTTGCGAGCCGTTTCCTCCAGTCAGGATGTAAAATGTTTAAATGACTGTGATGTGAGTAAAGGAGCAAAGTCAGATGTCTTGTTTAGGAACAGTTTCACGTCACTCGTACACAATGGGCTCACAACAGGAAGAAACTCTTACCCTTCTCACACTTCTCATCCTCATGCAGAAGTCAATGTCACATGACCCATGCTTGCTTGCTTTTAAGATAAGATAAGATAAGATATTCCTTTATTAGTAAAATAAACAATATAAACAAGAGAATTATAATTAGAATAAAAAGTATCAACAATTTAACAAGAGTAGAAAGTATTAACACTTTAACTATAATAAAAGTATTGACAATTATCCAAGGTGTCTTACTAAGAAATTAGTTTTCTCATTTTCTCATTTTCTGTCGATCTGCTTGACAAAATAATCTTAATCTTAATCTACATCTCCTATTCCCAAAATCAAGAATGAACTTTAATGCTTGTATCCCTGTTTGAATTTGCATTTTAAATTACAGAAGCTTGGAAAAGTGCTACCTCAGGCAGTCAAGTTAATGACATTTTAATGCCCTTCACCTTCAGGATTTTACTCTCAATGAGTTGTGTACATTTGCATAGGCCTGCTACTTTGCACCCTGTTCTCTTATTTCCATGCACAAAGGAACATTGGGGGGATGATGGGGAGACAACAGGCCTATTACATCAAATTTGAATCTTTTGTTCAGTTGTCTCAGTCTCTTGTCTGCTGCTTTAAACTGTGACCCATCAGCCAGTGGATTCAAATCTGCACACGTAGATTCAGTAACCGCTCCTGTGCTCCAACGCAGTTTCCACATAGATGACAGACTTTGTATAATTAAGTCATCTCACTTTTTAAACAAGCGTCATGGTGAGTCTGCGGCTGGCATTTAGTAGTCACGGTTTTCCGGCAAGGGAGTAATTTTCACCATAAGGAGAATACGTGTAATTTGTCCCATCCAGCCCACACAGAACTCCAAAGTCTCCCAAAAGTCCAACTTTGACCCAGTGCGTATTCTGTGGTGTAACAAGAAGCTGTGAGACCCGAAAGCCTCTCATTTCATGACATCACCACTCAGACATGAGAGGGCAGGGCCAGATGGAATAAACACATGTTCTGGACAAGAACCGCGTCCAGGCTACCCTCCAGACTGGAAGGACGGACCTCTTCTCACCCAAACTCATGTTTTGTAACACAATACCTCTTACTGGTCCGTCACATACTTCACGGAGTACAAATACCTCAAAACTGCACAGTTGTTGATTAAGTGTACTTAGTTACTCAGAGATATGGTTTGAATAAAGTAAAGCGGCCAGAAATGTGTGAGATGACTGATGGATGAAAGGATTCACAAATGATCCCGACACACAAGACATTTAAGGATTTTCAGTGAAGTAAATTTGGATTTAAGTTCAAAATTTTTCCACTCTCATCTTGCACAAGCCCTTCACCCTGTTTCATCATGACTACAAATCATCTCTTTCTCTGACGTCTCTCACGGACGCTTTCAGGGGTGTTGCACAAAATCCTGGACATTCTCTATGGGCCCCTCTCTGCATCCACAGATATTTGTTGAAGTATTTCTGTGGGTCCTTTATACTCAGCTCTCTTCTTCCCCACAGTCCTACGCCCCTGGTCGTTTTGATAGAGTATCTCATTTTCCTGTCACCCAGAGGAGAGGTGCGATACATGCTGAATCAATGGTGATCTTAGCAGTTTTACTCAGCCCATAATTCCTCCCTGGCCAACTTCACTCGACGGCTCCGCAGTATGGCTGCCAAACCTTTCATACATTTACGGCTCTTTGGCACAGTCATGCTGACATCACCAAAGTAGCCTGTTTATGACAAAAGGCCCAGAGGGTTTAATAGTCTCAATGAAGGACAATTACTTTTATAGCTTTGATGCCTACTCCTTCAACAAGTGCTAAGAGGATGGAAGTTGTGGAAGAAAGAGAAGAGAGATAAAACATAGGCAGGCTGTTGTTTGACAAGACACTAGATTGGGTGTCACTGACGTGGAAGGAGGGAAACAAGCCCGAGTTAGAACGGAGTTACAAAACCTCCAAACCAGATGCGGGCAGCTGGAGTTGAGTTACACGTGGAGTCTGTTCAGAGTGTTCACATGTGCACACAGAGATAACCAACTGTGTGGGAGTCAACTCTCCTGTGCTGTTTTTATAGCTGGTGCTAAACACATTTCCCTCAATTACTTAAGATAATAATGTGGTATCTAAATGTTTTTAAGCACATTATAATAGTTTATTGCTCTTGGAGGTGCCAGTAAAAACTTGAAAAATAACACGATGAAGTGTTTTGGTGCTACTTAATCTTTTGCTTTTTAAGTCACATTCAAGTAAAAGCATTTCACAAAGAAGTTTTATGGGCGCTTACGTTGCAAATGTAAGGAAGAGTCTGCCAAGCAGAGAAGTGTTGTAAGCAGCAGGGGCAGGGGGCCAGCGGGCCACAGGGGCCATCCTCAATAAGCACATTTCCTGTGCCTTGAAGTGTTTCTTTTTTCTCTTTTTAAAGGACTGCTCTTTAGCCTCGAGCCTGTTTGCTCCAAGGCATCAAAGATAGCTCCTTTTCAGCTTGTGTGAAACTTTGTTGTAATCGTCACCATCTACCTCTGAAGACTAAAGACAGCTCATTCAGTCGCCCATGTGAGAGCTTGGACTTAAAGGATAGGGTTGGGTTGAAATATTGAGTTTGGTGAGCTACTGAGCTGAGATGACATGAGGAGAGTAGTTGTGTTATAATGCATTCAAAGTGCTCTTTAAACTAGTGAAGCCTCCTGATGTTCACATAACAGAAATGGAAGAAAACAAACATTAATTCACATTTTCTTTTGCTGATTTTCTGGAAATTTGGTTAAAAGATTTCAATGAAGCTCCAACTTTTTAAACTACAATCAAACAAATGGTTCCAAATCTACAGATGCTTTTAATTTGATCTAAGTGCTGATTATATTTTCCTGTCACCCAAAGCTTGTCTCTTACATCAACAAGCAGTTTAAGACAAACCTAAGCCACCTGTTTTGTTAAGACGCACATAGAAGCTGTTGTTTCAGGAAGGAAGCCCGGGACAGATAATCATCTCTGGATCCCGCCATCACTGCACCCAGCCCCCGATACCCTCACCACAACCATCTGCTCCGGGGGTAGGGCTGTCTGTTTCCATAGTAACTCTGTACTCCTCCTCCCCATAAGCTTTCTTTGTGTGTCCCACGTGCAGGCTGCTCCAACTGTACCCGGGCCACGATACTGAGGGGTGCTGGTGTTGACTGCTGGACAGACACGAGCGGTTTCGTAACAGCATCTGCACCCTTAGACAGTATGCATCACTTTTTTGTCCACTATCGTGCACTGAAACAAAGATGGAAAGACAATAATATAAAAGTGCAAAAAACCCCAAGAAGCCTCACAGTTGAGAACATCAGCCCCCCTCCCCCATGCAAAACAAGGTGACCTTGCAAATTAAGCCCACCCAACCCCCTTTTACCCCCTTGCCTAGTCACCCTGTCCCAGAATGTGGGGTGATAGGCAGAATAGGAAGGAAGAGCGAGCAGTAAACCAGCGAGGAAGGAGCAGTAAACCAGACAGAAAAATCCAGAGACTGCAGCAGAAGAATGTTTCAAGTCCCCTCCTGCCTCAAAGCCAACATTTCAAAATGCAGAGAATCACCCATAATCTTTACTTTCATGTCAGCATACATTTGATTCATTATGATGCTGTTTATCTAATCTTGCTTTAAAATGAAGCTCCTCAAACATGAAACCTTTAACCTTCTCTGGTAAATACACTTTATAATATACACTGAGGACTTCTGGGTAAATAATAAATGTCAGACTCTCAGTTTCTCTTGTGGGTTAAAAAATACAGACGTCCACAGTTTTTCATAAGCAATTTGCGGTCATGGTAATTACATTGACTTGGCATGCGTGTCGCAAACACCTCTGGATATTTGATACATATGGGACTGTAGGTGTGATAAATGTTACCAGCCTGTGTGCAGATTTACTGTTTTATCCTACAGGCCCAAACTCGTCTCTATCAATGAGTCCAGTCTTTCTGTATCCGTTCTGTTTTGGGGTTAAACTGAGTCATTCTGATCTGAGGCAGAACCTTATTAGGCACGATTTGGGATACACAGACTCCTAAACAACACACAGATGGAAAGCATTAGTCTTGCTGGCAGGATACTCGACTTCCCTGTTGTGCTGTGAATTAACAATGCGGCCTAGGTTCACGGTTGAACTTAATTAGCCTGTGTCCTGTGAATAATTGCCAAAAATCTTACAGGTGCAGGTAGATTTGCTACCTAAACGTTAACTTGTTTGATAAAGGGCCACATTCACATTCACAAGTGTGGAAAGGGGTGGAAAATAAGCACAAGGGGTGGAGAAATTAATAATAAAAAAAAGGCTTCACAAGTGACAGGCAGGCTGCAAGAGAAAGGAAGTCATCTCTGGCCCACAGCGAAGACCCGGAGAGTCATTTTTCTAAAGTCATCTTGGACGGTTGCCAGGTTAACCTTGTGCTAATGCCAATAAAATAAAAAAAATGAGTAGCGCCCTTGTGCATTTTCCTGGGTGTGTTGGCAGGGGGACTGCCTCAAGAATGCCAGTTAAAAGATTAAAAGCAGCAAGAGTGTGCAGCAAGCATTTCTGCTACCTCAAAGACCCTAATGTGACTGTGCTTCATCTCCTCTGCAGAGATGGAGTTTAATGTAGAGAGAAGGGGAATGCATTCACATTGTATTTGTAACACAGGGGTGGGTCATATCTTACAAAAGGCCAGTTGAGGAAACACAAGCACAGTTGTCAGAGCTCTGTGGGGAAAGTCATATTTTTCATCTTCATGGGCCTCTCAAGCATTTCAGCTCCTTCTGCTGACAAATGGCCTGACCATGACTGCTCGAAGGGGGGGGGCATTATGGCTTTGCTAGTAATACTTGCACAAGCACAAAACCAGTTTAGGTCTGACTCTTTGCTCAGAAGTGCGTGTGTCTGTGGCAGGAAAGCAAACATCACAAGGGGATGATTCACAGTGGGTCAGGTTCTGAAGCAAACAAGAGGGCAAGTCTTGAGCAAAGCCCTTTCACCGCTTTGGAAATGTTGCAACATCATATCTATGGAGCCGTCAACACGTTGGAAAATATGTCTGTGTGTAAGAAGGCATTGGGAACAGCCAGTCCAGACATTGTTGTGGTAAAACAGAGCAAAGTGGATCAGAGAAGTAAAAGCAGTAACAAAAGAGCAGTGATAACACGGATGAATCATAAAAAGTTATTTCCATTTTTAAAAACTCTGACGTCCACATGGAAACACCACAACAATAGAACAATGTTTGAGCCTCCTGTGTTGGGTAATCACAGGCCACGTGAGCAAGCAGCTTTCAACCAGATTGTGTGTCATTCATCAGTTTTTACAAACAAGATGAAGAAGGAACTGAAAATCAGCTTTTCGGGTTCAAGAGGCTATTACAGTTCATTAACAATGGGAACAATGTTGCGCTTTAAAAATACAAACTTTGTGGCGTTCATCCTTATATCTTAATTCTAAACATGCATCCTTAAAATCTCTACCTGTGTACTTCATTATTGAGAATAACGGCACATGCAAATGTATCCTGTGTTAGCAACAACAGAGCTAACTTCAGCTCGCGGTCTGAAGGAACCACGAGGCTGCTGCTCCGTCTCCACATTATCTTCCTGTGTCACTGTGGACTGTGGTTTACCAGGGCACCCCACATTGCACCCTATGAATAAAAGCATGCCTGTGGTTCACAATAGAGCTTTCGCTGCTCCCTAAGAAGGGGGAAGGGCTTTGCATTCCTCGACTGACCTCCTGTTTGCTGCAGATATTAAACAATAACTGCAGCTCGTAATAATGTGCCTTCTCCTGCTGCGGCCTGTCATCGACAAAAAAAAAAAAAGATGAGACAGAACACATCAGTCTTTGTGGTCCATTCATAACGTGAAAGTAAAGCAGATCTTGCTTTGTCTGCTTTTTATTTTGCTCGGACAGATGGGTGAGCAATGAAGACTGGCATTTCAGGAGATCCGGGCACAACAGTGCCATCATTCAACTTGAGCGACGACCTCGGGAGGCTGATGCTGACTGGATGCCTGCAATATTTAATCTGGGTAACCGCACATATCTCGTTTAAGTCACTCCTCTGGGGAAAGTGCAGTGTAAGCTTACTGGAAATTCAACTGCCTAAAGGACACCTCACCTTTGATTAAGTGTAAGATTTGTTTCAGAATAAAAGTCCACATAGTGCTGAGTTCAGACAACAGCTCCAAAGTCCTAATGTGGGACTTACATTCTGGAGTTTAATCTACTTTGTCTCCTGGTAATGAACATTATAAAGTGCAGGATGCTGAGGGTGGGGGCCTGAGCGGAGGCACGTGCGACCCTCGCCAAAGAAAGTGTGACATGGAGGAAGGGGCCTCACAATGGCAACAACTTCCGAATATCTACACGAGCAGGAAGAGGTGGACTCGCTGTCGGTGGGCTGATCCACATCCCAAACAGAAACAAACTCCTGCTCTTATCTTCACCTTCCTGCTCTGAGCAGCGTGGGCAGACGTGCAGGTTGTAACACGAAGCACCAATTTTCCCAAACCACTAAAAGTCTTGTTTGTTCTGTTGGCAACCATCAACACACTTGTTTTGAAAGCTTTCCAAGTACTAAAGCACACTCTTTGCATTTTGAGGAAAAGACAGGATACTTGTTTATCTTGGAGCCCTTGTGGTGCCACAGATTGCAGTGTGCACAAAGTTGCTCCTTGGATCCAGAAAGCCTGAGCTGGGATTGCATCAGGAATGCTGGCAGTGGATGGTTTTCCTGCTCAGTGCGCAGACAGGGGGTGGGGTACCCGGCTGCAACTGGGAGGAGGAGGAGGAAGAGGAGGAGGGGGGATTTAGGATTATTCTTTGTCCTCACTCCTCAGTAGCTCCAACACCAGAGGAGAGGAGGGAACTGCACTGGAGAGACAAACTGGATGGCTTGATTTTTAAGGCGGAAGAGCTTTCTTTAATCAAGAGAAAAGGGAGGAAAAGGCTCCTATAACAAACTCCGAGGATCAGTGTGGTGGAAGAAGAGGACGCAAAAATCACAAGTTGAGGTAAAAACAAAAGCGCACAAACAAAATCAGCATCACCTCGTCGCTTCTTAGCTTTCTGCTAACAATGGTGCCTTTTTGGCTTTAAAGCTTTAACCATCAATACTAATCATATGTGAGGTGTTCTTTTATTTTAAAAGCTGTTAATATATTTGAGGGTTTTTATCAAACCTTGCGCACAAAAGCAGCTTTTTTAAAACCGCGGAGTGAAGTTTACGCACAGGATGGCCTAAAACCAGCGTGAAGATCTGCTCACATTACGAGGATTTATTTGTGATTTAAGACACATTTGTTGTCATTCACGCCTCAACACTTTATAATCCAGCTCGTGTGCAGCATATTTAGGTGATTTTTGCCTATATTTTTTCTGTGGATCAGATTTGGTGATGGAGGAATGCGCATGGATCAGGTCTTGTTTTTCCCTCCTCTCTGTTGCCTCCACCCGGCCACAAAACCACACATTTTGGGGGATTAACTATATTTAAGTTCATAAGTTTTATCCCTACATTGTTATTTTGTTCAAACAATGTGGCTTATCTGTGTTTTTTCATGATCTTATTCTCAGTGTTTTTGCGCTTTTGGGAACATGTGCAGCACCGTTAGGCACCAGGAGGAATTTTTTGCCTCATGATCCGCGTATAAAGTGGATTGATTTTCTGTTTCACATTATGGAGCTTAAACAATTAGAGAACCAGGCCTCCACCTCTCTTTTATGTGTCTCCATATTTATATTTTGCTCCAAAAGCAATAGATAGTTGTCATGGCTTTGTGGCGTGTGGTGATATGAAGGGTGGATGAGTTCATTTGTTCCAAACTTTCACCACACTTCAGTTCATATTTCTGGTTATTCCACAACATCAGGCCTCCTGTCATTTGGGCTTTGGGATGAAGGAAGGGAGAACTGTAACCAGTCTCCCAGATGTGGAGCCACAAAAGCCCCTCTGTGCTGCTCAGTGGTCAAACTTTACTTGGAGACAGGCTGTTTTCTCTGAAAGGCCACAGACGCACAGGCCCAGACTGCCTCAGCACAGAGAGTTCAAGGACCTGTGATGATTGACGAGTCAGATTTTATTCATGTATGTCTGATTAATGCTTGACACAGACTTGCATCTTATTTGGGAATACACAAGATGTTCAAGTTTAAAATGTTTTATATGGTAGCTTATGGAAAGAGCAGTAAGTGACAGGATGGTGCAGTAAAGATAAAAATGTTTAAGGTAGTATATATTTTTCATGTACATTTTTTCATAACCAATCCATCAAATAGTTTATAAACACTAGTTTATATGAAAGATGAGAGCGAACATGTATCAGCTTTAGTGTCCACATCAAACATCCAGCACTGGTTATGCAATACCAGCCTATGTTTTAAGAAGTTCTCTGGATGAGACATATCTGTACTGTAAATTATATAAAAAGGTGATATCTGTAACTTTTCACACACGGTTGCCCTCATGATGTTTAGAAAGCATCTGGCATTCAGACTAATGTTTGCACCATTTGCTCACCTCATTGTGTTCAGTTATCTCACTGAAGGAAAGATGTCTTTGACTGACCAGCTGGTCAGTTGTGGTTAAGTCCAAACACCTCACACACACACACACACACACACACACACACACAAAATTCTACTACGACTAATTGAGTCAGACTTTGCTAAAATATGAGTCAGTGACTACCATGACTCATTTTTTTGTTGAATTTCAGTGTATGAAACTATAAAACATGTTGGAAAAACACCACAGTTCCTCTGTGACAGCTCAGGCTTGATTGACTTTGCACCGTCAGCAAGAAACATACACAGCTGGTCCACCCATGTGCAAACCCAACAACACAACACCCATAAGAAAAACACTCTTTTGCTCAAGAGCTAAGATTACAGCTTTAGGTTTAGATTGTTTTTTTCCACACTGTCTGCCTCGGTGCAGGAGTTAGACACACTCAGTTTTTTTCCTTGAATGTCGGCGCCCTGATACTAGCTTGGGGCAAATTCTAACCTAGATTACGAGCAACGATATGTGATGTTGACTTCTTCTATCTACGTCTCCTGCAGCCTGACAGAAGAGCAATGTCGCTTACATTTTAGGTAACTGATACAGATGACCACTGTGAATACAGCCAACACTGGGCTCTATAGTAGCTGTAGAGTCTTTGACTTGGTGCCAAATATTTCTCTGTCTGCATCTTCAGTTTGAAACCACATACCCCCACTGAATAGAGGCCTTTGTCAGTTATCTTGATGTGGAAACTTTGCAACACAGTTGTTCAGGTGTGTCTTCAGGATGCGTGCAGCACTGCAGAAAGCTACAGACGAAGGTTAATGACAATGGCCGTCACTGTGTGCAGTACACATCGTAAAAGGAGTGTACAACCATGAAGAGGACATTCATGGAGCGACATGCAGGAATTAGTTTCACTGCATTACTTGTGAAGACAACACATGCAATTTGTTGCATAGAATAGTAGATTCTTCTCATACAGTCTCCTGCCCTCCCTCCATCTATGTGTGTTCTTTACATGTAAACACATGGATAACAAGCAGAACTCTTAATCGCCACAAAATCAATGCTCTCTTTGAACTGTCTGACAGAGCAGCCGCTGGGTCGATCAGGAAAGTGAGCTCTCATCCAAGTCTGGTTTCTGCTCAATCCAAGCTTTATTCTCACTCTTTATTTATCTAAGGTTAGTTCAGGTTAAATTTACAAAGTGTCACATTCATACAGTACATCCATTCACACTTTGGCAGTCACCGAACACACACTGTTCTTATTAAGGATCTCATCTGTAATGCTGATTGTGCTGGTTTGTTATGGCCACTTATCCATTGATTTGATTAAGCTACGGCATTTAAATTTTCGGTTTCAACAAGTTGACCGATTATAGTTCAGTGTGGATTTGTGATGAGCACCGTCCTTCATTCGCATTGATTTTGATAAAAGCACTCCATTTGAGTTTGGGTTATCTATCACATTTAGAAAAATATAATTGCACTGTCAGCACTGTATGTGCACACAGTTAAGTGGAAGTGTAGGTCTAATTTTAGTCTTCTAAGTAGTTCTTCAGATTTTCTGGAAAAGACTTTGACTTTGTTGCCTTGGAACTGAGTAAAGATGTCTTTTTCCCATCTGTGCCTTTTTATACTGAGATTGCTCATCCTGTTGGTGAGTTGAAGTTGGATGAGGTTTTCATTAACGTGTCTGACTGCTGTCTTTGGCAGTGAAGTTCTTGAACCAGCTGCTGTTGAAACAGAGAAAAACCAAAAAGTAAGATGTAATAATTATCTTTTTATGTTTAACTTGAGCAGCCATATAAAGGAGTGCAGTTATTCTGGGTTTACAATGTGGTTAATAATTTAGTATAATCACTAATGTGGGTGGAATCATGTTCTTTGCTCCTTTTCTATGATTATCAAGCTTACAGCACAATTAAGTTGATTTAAAGAAATTAAATATTAAATTTAAGTTTGTGGCTATAATCTGTATCATTTCCATATATCCTTAAGCTTTGTGTGCCTGTAGAGTGTGTTTTGTATATAAGCTTTCTGTCTTTACCTTAAAGATTAGAGATAAGAGATTAAAAGATAAGAAGACCACACTACTGGTAGAAAATGCTTTGTTAAGAATACTTGTCTCATCCTGAGCCACAGACGGACAAGACGTCCTGAATTTACCATTGGCCAATTGATAGCTGGTGGTGGTCTGTGAGAGGTTTACTAGAAGGAGTCATTCATGGAGAAATCAAGAAGTAAAAGTAATGAAATAGTTGTGGAGATGAGACATGAAGTGGTCTAATCTTTTCCAGGTCACAGTTAACACTCCGTTGAAGTTTATAGTCGTAGATAATTACTCAGCAGAAGTTCGTTATGAGGTTGGTCACAGATGGTGTGGAACCACAGCTCTTCATTGCCTCTGTTTTTCCCTATCACATACTATCATACGCCAAAGATTGACCTAACCACTAACAAATAAAGGAAATATTGCAACTTTGAAAATGTGGGGAAAACAGGTTAATCCTAGTTAATGTCATTGTTCACAGATTATTGAATAGAAGCATAGGTGTTTTGTGGTCCTTTCAGACGTTGGGTTACAATTTCTAATCAACTTGAACACTTCGTCTCTGAACCAGGGCTCATCACTTTCGTTCATGTCTTTCAGTGTGATATGTATCAATCACCCTGCTCACTGTCTTTAACTTCAGACTTAGCAGTGTGAGCAGTGATAGCAGTGTGGTTGCGGTTACATGATTTGGTGATGGCATCTTTTGAGACCTTGTCACGGCTCTTTGCCTGAGCACAACCTGGTCTGGGCTCTTTTGGCATTGTAACATTGTAACAATAGCACCACTGTGTGGCTATTTGGTTAAATTACAGGGTGATTCAAGAGAAATGGTTTTAAAATCTGATGTACCAAATTTAATAAGAAAACTTAATTAATTCAAGATGATGGTAGCCAACAATTCTGTCATGCAGTTTGGGAATATTGATTTGTACTCATTATAAAATTGTTGCTCAGACTAAATGTTTTTTTTGTCATTGACCACATTTTTTCCTCTTCTCTTTTTTTCCGCCCAGGTTTGAGACGTTTCCTTCTGCACCACAGTCAAAATGAGCTGGAGTTTCCTTACGCGTCTGTTGGACGAGATTTCCAACCACTCCACCTTTGTGGGCAAAATCTGGCTCACCCTCCTCATCGTCTTTCGCATTGTGCTGACGGCTGTCGGGGGCGAGTCGATTTACTATGATGAACAGAGTAAATTTGTGTGTAACACACAGCAGCCTGGTTGTGAGAACGTGTGTTACGATGCGTTTGCGCCACTATCACACATTCGCTTCTGGGTGTTTCAGGTGATTATGATCACCACCCCCACCATCATGTACCTTGGCTTTGCTATGCATAAGATCGCCCGCATGGATGATGATGACTACAGGCCGCGGGGCAGGAAGAGGATGCCGATAGTGAGCCGCGGTGCCAACCGGGACTACGAGGAAGCAGAGGATAATGGAGAGGAGGACCCTATGATCCTGGAGGAGATTGAGCCAGAAAAGGAAAAAGAAACCGTGGAGAAGCCGAGCAAAAAGCATGACGGACGCCGTCGCATCAAGCGCGATGGCCTGATGAAGGTCTACGTGTTTCAGCTGCTGTCTCGTGCCATCTTTGAGGCCTCGTTCCTGTTTGGACAGTACGTCCTTTATGGGCTGGAAGTGGTACCGTCGTATGTGTGCACACGCTCTCCCTGCCCGCACACAGTGGATTGCTTTGTATCACGCCCTACGGAGAAAACTATCTTCCTGCTCATCATGTACGCCGTCAGCGCCTTGTGTCTCCTCTTCACCGTATTAGAGATCCTTCACCTCGGCATCAGCGGCATTCGGGATTGCTTTTGCGCACCGCGGCCTCGGCCTCCCACCCCACGTCACCCAGCTCTGGCCAGCCAGAGGTCCTCCATTTGCCGCCAGCCATCTGCACCTCCAGGCTACCACACAGCTCTGAAGAAGGACCCATCGGGAAAAATGGGCTTCAGAGATAACCTGGGAGACTCGGGTCGCGAGTCGTTCGGGGACGAGGCTTCATCGCGGGAGCTGGAGAGGCTGCGTAGACACCTCAAACTGGCCCAGCAGCATCTGGACATGGCTTATCAGAACGAGGAGAGCAGCCCGTCACGCAGCAGCAGCCCAGAGTCCAACGGCACAGCAGTTGAGCAGAACAGACTAAACTTTGCCCAGGAGAAGCAGAGCAGCACGTGTGAGAAAGGTGAGAGTTCAAACTTTTTCCTACATAAGTTCGTACTTGATTTTTATGTCTGTTTTGTAGCGGTGACCAATACAAAATGCTTTACTGACATTGGCACCGTCTCTCTGTTCACAGGTCTCCGCGCATAGGGTCTCAACAGCCCAGCGGATACTATAGAGTTAAATCCACATCAGGATCAGCGAGCGAACATAAGGGAATCAAAAGTGAGAGTGTGTGTGACGTGAATTTGCTTGAGGTGAATGAAGTCAGCCCCAAGCCTTTCCAGTGTTACGGCCAGTCGCGGTCGAGCATCGAGTCAAATAAGGAGAAGAAAGGCCGTCTCAACCCAGCAATACTTGAGACACCAGCCTGTCTGAAGATCCAAAGTGCTTACAAACTACCGTCGTGCAGCAAGAACGGTTAAGGTTAACGTGTACTGTACTTCTCCCTCAGGGCAGCTATTCTTTTTTTTTTTTTTTAATATTTTTATTATAAGACTTAGAGCTATTAGTCATTTTTAAGAGTTTGTCCTATGTTGGAAGTCCAGTGAGTGCATCTCAAGTTTGCCTTAGACCAAAACTGGAACTTTATGGCATTTTTTTAAGGTAAGACCAAGCCAGTCGTAGTGGAAAACCGTGTTTAAACTGTAAGAATCTTGTACTTTGTGAGGAAGCGAATCAGTGAGCGAGTGCTTGTAGATGCAAACAAAAAGGTTAACAGACAAGGCACCACTCGTAAAAGAATGGTACTGGAGGAGTTGTTGTCATGCTGATGAAGACTTTTTAAGGTGTTAACTATCACACAAAGGTTTCTTTCAATTGTTTCGACAATGTTGGCGCTGCACCAGTCAACATTCCCAAGCCTGGTGCCTCGATGGTAACTGGAACACACTTGGGGTGCCTTTGTCCAAAGGAAAAAAACAAACCTGGGTAATGCTTGAAAAACATGTAACTCTTGATATTGTCTTGTAATGTTTAAACGTGTAATTGTTCTTTATTTTTGTATTAGTTTTGAGTATTGTGGTATTGAAAAGAGGCTCTCTCACTGTGGCTTATTTTTGAGTTTTGAAAGAATGACATTCACTGCTGTCTTAGCTCCCTGAAGCCCGATTCAATCCCTGGACTCGTGCATTCTGAAAATGGTTTGGTAAAAGTTCAACAGTGCAACAGTTTTTTTTAATAATCCGTTTTTAAAATACTCAATAACCTGCAGCTTAGTTCATTATTTACACATTGCCTTTGACCAGCAAATGTTTCCCTATTTCTGTACAGACTCAAATTCAATTGTATCTGTTGGTTAGATAAGGGTGCTAATGCTTGGTGTTAATGCTGTCTGTCATGAAAGTGCTGATTTTTGGGTTGGTGTTATCACTGACTCCAAAGTCTCGATGAGGGTTGTAAACCATGTAATCATTTCAATGTGAATTCAATGCCTTGAATGCGCTCTACTAAGATGCCATCTTTTGTATTCTGAATCATACCCACAGTGCCATTAGTGCCAACTCAAATATTGTCATCTCAAGTTATTTTTGAGCAATGCTTTTTGTACTTTTTATACTTTTTGTATTGATAGTACTTTGTGGTTAGTTTTTAAAATAAATTTTTCAACAAATACCAGTTTTTCATGTGGTGTCACTCTGCTTTTATTACCTGTTTGAAATGGTAAATTTGTCCAATTCCAGTTATATAGTTGATCGTATAAGCAGGTGCAACATCACGAATACCTTATTGTATTATGAACTTGCATAAACAAATTATTATATTTTATTTTAAATTTTGAGAGCAGGGTGAATATCTTCTTTTAAATAGGCAGATCATTTTCTTACTAGCCCCTAAACTTACCTACTTAAAGAGGCTGTTGCTGTCTTAACATCTTGGATGCTTTTTGAAACTGGTTCAGCTAAACTTGTCGTATGAAGAGTTGAAAATTCAGTTGCATCAAGTTCAACCAAGAATACATTCAACTAAACTTCAGCTAAACTTTACAACTAATGCTGTATGTTAATGTACCTCATTTCCTTGACCAATATGCTAGTTTACATTAAAACTATAGTGTGAATTAGTCATACAATACAATGGTTTTATGATTTTTTTTCAGTGACTCAAAACATGGCATTAAACTTGTCAAATCTATATGTCAAGTCTTGTAAATGCAATAGGAAATAGTGCATAATTGTACATTAGTGAACTAATAGTGTTTCCTTCATTTGATGTCAGTGTAAAAGAAGTTCAAGGAATCTGAAGGGCCTCTTAAATGTCATTTTAAACCTGCAGTGACCTCTAGTGGCGTTTGGGGGTTTCTACAGTGTTAAGACTAAACCACAGTTTAACCTTCAGCTTTTGAAAACACAGAAATGGGGTTTAAGCAGAGCCGGCCCAAGCCTCCATTGGGCCCTAAGCAAAATTTTGGGGCCCTCTATTTCTGCCAATAATATTAATTGTTGATCATTCACACACCTATTATAAACCCATTGTGGCTCTGGCAGTGTTGTTTACCTTATCCTTTTGTCAGCCTAACATCTTTACACATTTAAGGGGCTGGCCCAGTTAATTACATAAATACCAATGCAATAATAATACAAATAATACCAATGAATGAATGATGAATGATGTCAAGGGTGCCACATATGATTGTTAATTTCAAAATGTAGCACATTCAGCTACAAGAGCAGCCTGGGGTTTATTTACACAACATTCCAAGTGATAAAGCAATTTATTTACTGTAGAAGTGTCATCTGGTTTATGATTTTTTGTTTCATAAAAGAAAAACTGCAACAGCAATGTGCAAGAATAATTTTTAGTTGAACAACAATAAAGTGTAACAACAAATAAAATCACTTCGATAAATGTAAAAAAAACAATACAGACAACAGACAGAATTGAGTACAGTACAGAGGGCCACTCAGCTGGGTCCACTGGCAGAGCTGGTGATGATCCATACTGTGTAGACGATGTTGTGATGGAAGTCGCTGAGGAAGTGACAAAAGAAAAAAAATGACTTAAAAAAGAAGGACCTATAAAGCCATTAAATTACAGTCCTGGACTGAATTATTAATCTCTGAATGTTCTACATTACAATGAGCAATTATAAAGGATGTTTTGCTGTTAACTTACCGGGTAGATCAGTGGGGGTTGCAGACACGGAGGGGGCAGTGGGCACAGAGGACGGCGGTGCAAGAAAGTGCTCTGGAGTGGATGGACCTAGGATGAAAACAACAGCAACAAAAGCTAGCCATGTTAGATGAAATATTACACTAGAAAATGATGTTGCTTACTTTTTTTAAATAACAAAAATGATTAAAATTTCATTATATCAGTTTATTTTTGCTTGTAATAAGATAAACTCTGCCAGTTGAACAACTGAAATTTGCTTCAGAAATTTTAAGATAATATGTATTGTCTAAGAAGTCCCTCATCAGATGATTATATCTTAAATTAAATCTTAATGGAATAATTTGAAATAATTTAGTTTTTGTTATGTCTTCGTTTTTGTTAATGATAATAACCTTGCTCCCCATTGACCCATTACCGTTTGCAGACCACTCCCCATTTGCAGACCATTCCCCATTGACACATTTCTATTTGCATACCACTCCCCGTTTGCAGACCACTCCTTATTGACCCATTGCTGTTTGCAGACCACTCCCCATTCACCCATTACCATTTGCAGGCCACTCCCCATTATCAGACCACTCCTCATTGCCCCATTGCCGTTTGCAGACCACTCCCCATTGCCGTTTGCAGATCACTCCTCGTTTGCAGACCACTCCCCACTGACCCATTGCCATTTGCAGACCATTCCCCATTGACATATTTCCATTTGCATATCACTCCCCGTTTGCAGACCACTCCTTATTGACCCATTGCTGTTTGCGTACCACTCCCCATTGACCCATTTCCATTTGCAGACCACTCCCCATTGCTGTTTGCAGACAATTCCCCTTTCGCATACGACTCTCCATTGACCCATTGTCGTTAGCAGATCACTCCCCATTTGCAGACCACTCCTCATTGACCCATCCATTTGCAGACCACTCCTCATTGACCCATTTCCATTTGCAGACCACTCCTCACTTGTAAACAACTCCCCACTGTTGTTTGCATTGTTTGCAGACCACTCCC
>JAFREQ010000254.1:0-93273 GCA_025331565.1 Holacanthus passer | reverse complement strand
AAACCTCCTGTTAGATCACATTGCCATGGAGAGAATGTCTGCTTTGTCAAAAAATCGATTGGCTGATTTCCTCTTTAGTTGGGCACCACTAATTAACTCCTTGACCTAATATTGGTGGGGGAGCGCAGTCCCGCCTCCCTGTGTCGCGTCTCTGCTGCGGGGGGGGGCTCGCCGGTGCCGTGGGGTCCGGCGTGCTTGTGGGCGGGGGGGCCGGGGGTGGATGTTCTTGGGGCTGTCTGCGGCCCGGTTGGGGGGGTAGCGGGGAGTGGCGCTGGTTGGGGCCCTGATGTCGGGGTTGTCCCTGTTGCTGCTGCTGCGTGGGGTGGTCCGGTGCCTGGATGATGAGGGGCATCACCAAGGTGTGGCCTGGACAGCGTCCCCCATTGTGGGGGGGGGCTGGTCCTTCTGGTGCGCGGGTGGGTCTCTCACCTGGGGGCCGGGGGGGGAGAAGGGGCCCGTGGGGGATGGGGTCCTGGTCTTTGCTTGCTCCTGGGGGGGCTCTGGCCTGGCCTTGGGGTTGGTCGTCGCCTTGTCTCTCTCTCGGTCTGTTCCCGGTTGGGGCCTCCTCCTCGTGGCTTCCTGCTGAGCTCCCTGGCAGGGGTTGTGTGGGCGGACTTGGGGGCTCTGCCCGGGCCTATCCCTTCTCTTGGGCTGGTGGGCTCTCCAGTGCTGGGGGTTCATGCCTGCTGGCTGGGGTGGGTTCACGGGGGGCGCGTGCGGTGGTCTCCCACTAACCCTCGGCTCTAGGGACAAACACAAAACACACGCACACACGCACACACACATACATACATGCACACACACACACATATGGTGTGTACTACGGTGTGTACTTGGCACTATTGGCTTTAGTGATGTTGTAATTCTGTCTTTTCTTATATTTGCTTGTTTGTTTGCTTGTCTCTTGTCCACATCCCCCTCTCTTTATCTCTGTCCTTTTCTTTCCTTGGTCTGGTCCGGTCACACAAACTGAAAATAAAATATAAATCACACTACGGGAGAAGTATCTCAGACCTCTCTCTAGCAGAGCAAATCTGTGTGGCACGACTGGGCATCTAGAACATCACACTATTTGCCCAAGTTGCTGTACAGAACAGGTTAAAAAATAAATAAATAAATAAATAGAATGAGTCTTTGTTAAAAATGTTCTTGTTCTGTATCATATCACCTATGATACACTGTTTATAACACATTGTAACATAGACATAAGAGGCTATAAGGCCATTTTAAAGTGTTTACTAATATGCAGAATTTGTAATAGTTGTTACTTTATATTTTAGAGTACAAATGTGTTTGATATTGTCATTCATTATCTGTTCATATATCAGCAAGTTGTTCACATCTACATCAATCAACAATTAAAAAGACTTTAAATCTGCTTACAAATCCACTGTAGTGTGTTATAAATATTTTCTTCAGTGTTGATATGTGATATGCTTCTTTCAACACTGCAACACATCTAACATAGATGGGGGGGCAGAACTCCTGCCATTGCAACTTTGAACCCCTGAATGATGAAATGAACACAGGCATTGTTTACGTTGAAATTTGCAATTACTCTTGTATAGTTTCTATTTTTATTCTATTATTATTTTATTGTTTTATTTTATATACTGAAATTACTCGTTAAAACAGTTCAAGTTCTTGACTAAACCTCCAACTTCATGCAAAATGATTTTTGGAACAATTATTTGCATATCAGGTTCCTCAGTTTCATACTGTGAATTTTACATAACCCTTTGTTAAAAATGTTCTGTATCATAGGTCAACCTATGGTACACTGTTCATAACACATTGTAGGCAGGTATAAGGCCATTTTAAAGTGTTTACTAATATGCAGAATTTGTCACAGTCGCAACTTTATATTTTAGAGTACAAATGTGTTTGATATTGTCATTATCTGTTCATATATCAGTGAATTGTTCACATCTACCTCAATAAACGATTAGAAAGACTTTATATCTGCTTACAAATCCACTGTAGTGTGTTATAAATATTTTCTTCAGTGTTGATATATTGACTGACAGATGTGTACAGTTTATTTACAGTTTGTTCTTGAACGCAGCTCGGGTGAACGTCTCGTCAGCGTATCGAACCGCGCATGCGCGTATCGTTCACTTCCTGACAGCTCCACAACAACGCCAGAGACTCAGCTGTTCTCCTGAATCTGCACCAGTTCTTGATGTTTTATCGTGTTTTCTGCACCAGTCTCCTCCGGGTCTCCGTCCCGGGTCTTCTCGGGTCCCTCCATGCGCGCTCCCCTGTACGTGGCGCTGTTTGTTTGGCTGCTGAACGATGCGGCGGCTCATCAGTTCACTGAGGAGGAGATGGACGATATCAGGTAACAGAGAGACACTGAAACAGAGCCAGGTGGATCCACAGCCAGGTAGAACCACAGCCAGGTAGAACCACAGCCAGGTAGAACCACAGCCAGGTGGATCCACAGCCAGGTAGAACCACAGCCAGGTGGATCCACAGGCAGGTGGAACCACAGGCAGGTGGAACCACAGCCAGGTGGATCCACAGCCAGGTGGATCCTCAGCCAGGTAGAACCACAGCGGAACAACATAACATAACTAAAGCTGTCAGACAAATGTTGTAATGTTGCAATATTTGACTCTTGAGATGTGGAGGAGAAGGAGAAAGTTCTGAAAAGTTGACATTTTGTAGATACTTTTTCCTAAAAACAGACCATTTGTCTCTTGACAGATGTTAGAAGCCTCTTTTTTAAAATTTAAGTTCTTTTAAAATACAACAAAATTACATTTATTACTGAAAGAGACACAATTACCAGAGCAACAACATCACAGGACAACCTGCTGATATCAGGACACAAAGGCAAACAGAGAGACAGAGTCTGGACAGAGGTGGAATAAATAAGATGCAGGTTTATTCTCTCATCATTGTTGCCTCATCACGGAATAAAGTTTTAACTGAATGAACTTTGTGGCCTACAAATGTCATTAAACTGTGTCCTCTCTGTAAATGGCTTTATTTTTCAGACAGCGCATCAAATCCATGTTCTACCACGCCTACAACAGTTACCTCGATAATGCTTTCCCCTACGACGAGCTCCGCCCACTCACCTGTGACGGACAGGACACCTGGGGCAGGTTAGATGACATCATCATGTTTTGGTCCAGCACACTGAAATATTGAATATCCTGTAACTAATAAAGCCAAAGACGTACATCTCTTGGGATCTTCATTGACATTGCCTGTCTTAAGATTCATGTGAATCATGAAACTTTATTTTCTCTTAACTTGTTTGTTCAACTATATGTCGTTTTGCTGTAATTTCCGGTTTTGTGTAACATCATGATCTTGTTATCTTTTGTGCACGATATTTGTCCAAAAAATGAGCCAATAATAAAACATCCCCTCTCCATCTTTTCTCAACAGTTTCTCGCTCACTCTGATTGATGCTCTTGACACTCTGCTGGTAAGATCTGAAAAGAGTTTTAAAAATTTCTTCGGCTGAAATGTGACACAACATGAATCAGAATGATTTCACTGGACATTTAATCCTGTAAACATCTGTGATCACGTGATTATTAGCATTCAGGTCTAATGAAGACTGATGGAAGCCCTGTTTTTGTAATAATTTTCATTTTGCAAATTTCCCCACTGTGGGACGAATAAAGGTTTATCTTATCTTATTTTCAAAATGTTTCTTTGAAGGTTTTGGGAAACCATACAGAGTTTCAGCGTGTGGCATCACTCCTCCAAGACACTGTGGACTTTGACATCGACGTCAACGCTTCTGTGTTCGAAACCAACATCAGAGGTACAGATAGATCAAGGTGGATGAATGAACGAGAAATTAGTTTTGTAGAATTTCCTCTTTAATGGTCAGACTGCCCTTTGTATGTGTGGTGTGTGTAGTGGTGGGTGGTCTGCTGTCCGCTCACCTGTTGGCAGGTAGGGCGGGGATGGAGCTGGAACCTGGTTGGCCCTGTTCAGGACCCCTGCTGAGGATGGCCGAGGACGCTGCCAGGAAACTCCTTCCTGGTATGAAAAGGCACAGACCAGAATCAGATCAGAAGAATCAGAATCAGGTTTATTGCCAAGTAGATTTTCACACGGAATGGATTTGCCCTGGTCCAACACACTGGGGCAGCCCTCCATGTTGGATTTTTACACAATACACACAAATACACAGGAGTTCAAACTCCTGTGAACTTAAAAGTGTATTTGAAGACAGTACTTTGAACTTTTGATGGGAAATTTTAAATGATTAATGGATTTCTTGAAAAAATAATTGACACATTAATTAATTATGGAAGCATTAGCTATACCACTATTAATAGCTGAGTCAGAATAAGGGGCATTACATCACCTTAAATTCCTGTGTTGTGGTTTTTCCGTTGACATGTATCAATGATCGCAGCTTTTCAGACGGCCACCGGCATGCCATACGGTACAGTGAACCTTTTGAATGGTGTCAGTCCCACTGAAACACCCGTCACTTGTACCGCTGGCGTGGGAACCTTCATCCTGGAGTTCGCTACGCTGAGTCGACTAACAGGAGATGAAACGTTTGAGAACGCAGCCCGCCGAGCCCTGAGGGCCCTGTGGAAGACCAGATCTGACATCGGACTGGTAACTGGTCCACCTATCTGTCTGTTTTTAATTCATTAACCACAGACACTCCTCTAAAAATCGTCTGTTTCTCTTCCTCTTTACACGACAGAAGCTACATACATTCATTTTTTTTTTTTTACATCTTAACAGTATATAAAGAAAAACATATATGTGTCATTAAAATATACAACTTCTGATTTATTGGTTATAGTGGAGAAGGCAACAGTATTAGAAGACACATTAAATGGGATGTAGATTAGAGCTTTTTGGACACCCGTCTCCCTCTCTTACCAGGTGGGTAACCACATTGACATCCTGTCTAAGAAGTGGGTGGCTCAGGATGCCGGTATTGGAGCCGGGGTCGACTCCTACTTTGAGTATCTGGTGAAAGGAGCCATCATGCTGCAGGACGAGGAGCTGCTCAACATGTTCCTGGGTAACACACCACCACGTCTACATCCTGATGACAGGCAGACAAAGACTGAAAAGCAAACCCCATCCAACTGAGATGGTAAATGAAAGTAATGAATTCAAATTCACACCACTGTGATGCCTTTTCTCAGAGTATGATCGAGCTATTCAGAACTACACCCGATTTGACGACTGGTACCTGTGGGTCCAGATGCATAAAGGAACCGTCTCCATGCCTGTTTTCCAGTCTCTGGAGGCCTTTTGGCCTGGCTTGCAGGTAACGATACAAATACACTTTATCTGTAGAGCACTTTTCTCAGCAAGGTTACAAATGTTTTACAGAAAAAAGAAAAAAAAATAGAAAATAAAATGAAAAAGAACAATAAAAACAACATAAAAACACTGGGGAATGAAATAAAGTTAAAATTGTAACATTGACAAGAGTGGGAAGATAAAATCCTGCTACATTTTCCTTTTAAGGAAAGTTTTAAGAAGGGATTTAAACAATGCTAATGATATAGCCCAGTGGTTCCCAAACTTTTTCTGCAGGGCCCCCCTTTTGGAAGATAAAAATATTTTCGGGCCCCCCTACCCACATGCACCTGCATAAACACACTCTGAGACATGATCTTTGCTTGCACACTCCTATAGATTTTTTTGAAACATTTTCTGTAATAATTAATACAGAACTGCAACTTTAGTTTCTGACATCTCACCGAAAAATAAGGAACACATCACTTTTAAGAGTGGAAGAATTCAAAGTGACTCTGCAGCTGCATCTTCTAATTTTATATCTAACAGTATCCATTGCTTTCAATGGATTTTCTCAAAATTGCCTCTCTGCACAGAAATGTCAAGTTGCCAACTCTCTGGGAATAAACAAAAACCTGCACATAGAGATATGTCTCATCATATTTTCTCGTCTTTGTTTTGCCAGCTGTGAGGCTTGGTTTAGATTCATCGTCTGCTTTACGTTTACATGGAGGTCCTGCCACAAACTTCTCCATGCTTTGTCCACGTGCACTGCAGCATACATCATTTGTTTACATCTAGCCTCACCCAGTAGGGTTGCCACATTTTTTCGTGGAATTGGGCTACTGGCATACACGCAGACCTGGCAACACCATTGCTGCGCCCCCCTTGGTATAACTCTGCACGCCCCGGTTTTGGGAACCACTGACACTGTCTGACCGTCAACAGCCTGGGGGCTCGAACCAACTGTGTCACCTTTAGCCGAGATCTAGAACCACCACTAGAGCTGTATCCATGCTTGTAATTTGGAGCATGGCTACAAACATAACACTTTAAAAGTGGATCAGTAAAGTTTTATCATTTAAAAAAATTGGAAACTGGTCTGTAATTATTGAATAATATAGGATCCAGATTTGCTGTTTTTTTCAGTTGCAGTTGAATGATTGTGTTTTTGAAACAATATGAAAAGATGCCAGAAGTCAGAGAATTGTTAATAATCAGTAAAATAACAGGATTTTTTCTTAACTTCAAGCTGCTGAGCAGTGCATAAATACTCACAAAAATTGTAATGTAACATTGTAGTATAACTATTAATTTCCTGTGTATATTTCAGTCTCTCCTGGGGAACCTGGACAGCGCGGTTCGAACTTTCCAGAATTATTATTCGGTGTGGAGACAGTTTGGAGGTCTGCCGGAGTTTTACAGCATCCCTCAGGGTTACACTGTGGACAAGAGAGAGGGATACCCACTGAGACCAGGTCAGTCCACCTACCTCTAACCCAACAATGACCAGCACACATAGACAGAGTGTTAATGTCAGAGGCTTCACGTAAGTCATTTAAAATCTACACTGTGATAGGGGCTTTAATTTTGAAATTCTTTGCACTTTAGTTAACCAGGTTAAGAGACAGAGCAGCTGATTATTAAACCAGCCTGCTGTCTGATCAACCAACCACTATAATCACAAATACAATGAGGATTTCTGTGTGCACGTTCATTTGTTTCAGAGTTAATAGAGAGCGCCATGTACCTGTTCAGGGGGACAGGTGACCACACCTACCTCCAGCTGGGCCTCGATGCTCTGGAGTCCATAGAGAGGATCGCCAAGACGCCCTGCGGTTACGCTACTGTAAGATCCGTTGGAAGCCTTTTCAGAACCAAACTTTAGTCTGAAGCTTATTTGATCTCAATTCTGTGAAACAGAAAGAATTCAGTCTTACAAAATATAATGTCAATTCCTCCTCCTAGTTGTTGAGACATTTCAGTCTTAACCAAAGTGGTGGACTGACCAACACCTGTGTGGCTAAAAATACATGAGGATTCTATTATTTCTCTTAGTTGAACAACCTTTAAAGTCAGTGGACAGTGTGTAACCGATGAGGGCCGCAACATACGATTTCTAATCTGAATCATTTATTGAAGTAGTTGAGTAATCATTTAGTCTATAAAATGTTTGAAAATTGTGATAAATGTCCATCACAATTTCCCAAAGTCCTTCAAATTGTTCAAAAATCAAAGATACTCAATTTACAATGATAAAAACAGAATTTGCAAACGGCACATTTTCTGTCTTGGCAATTCTTTTTCTGTCGTAGTGTCTGCTAATGGATTGTGCGAGCCTTAAATACCTGAAAAATTTTAAAAAAACTGAAAAAATAAAAACAAATCTTTGGTGAAATAATGGAAACGACGATGATTTTTGAATGAGTTTGAATCAAATATTCTTGCTGCTGTTTCTCTTCCTGCAGGTTAAAGACCTGCGAGACCACCAGCTGGACAACAGGATGGAGTCCTTCTTTCTCGCTGAAACCATCAAGTACCTTTACCTGCTGTTTGACCCCACCCACTTCCTGCACGGCGGGGGGATGGAGGGGGACGGGTCCTGGGAGGAGGGAGGCGAGGGGGGGCAGTGCGTTTTAGGGGCGGGGGGGTTCATCTTCAACACGGAGGCTCACCCTCTCGACCCGGCAGCGCTCTACTGCTGCAGCCGCCACGCCCAGGACCGGCAGGAGCTCCGAGACATCCTGCTCAGCCTATCACAGCCCGCGGAAAAGTCCAGCAGCCAATCGAAGCCATCCGCCAAACAGACAGAAGGCCGCCCCCCCAGCCAATCAGAGAGCATTGCACTAAAACCAGGTGAGAAGAAGACTCCCCCTCTGCTGTCCTGCCCCGTTCAGCCGTTCAGCGCTCGGCTCTCCATCCTGGGACAAGTTTTCAGCGATAACACCTGACCCTCGATCACATGGTGACTCAGAAAACTTGATTCAGTTGTTTTTGACCAGTGGGTGCTTCCTTCTCACTACTTTCTTTTTTTCTTTTTTTTTTTGTACAACATGTCAGCAGAACTAAGACAAGCAGCCACCAGGATATTTGAAAATCACAACTGGAGTTTTAAGGTTCCGATTTTCAAGCGGGTTTAAGTCCCTCTGTTGCTAAACAGATTCAACAGCATCCATAAAGCTGTTTTTGTTTTCTGTTGTCGGGAGGGCACTCAGGACCAGTGAACCAAGAACTCTAACTCAGATGTGTTGACTCTGTTGCTCTAATTTAAACTGAAGGTGAAATATATTTTTATTTATTAAAAGTGATTGTGTGATTTGTCATATTCTTATCCGACAACTAGGTTCAGGCTACATGATACCGGCCTGATAACAGTACAACCACACAGATGTAGGGCTTTATCCTGTGTATCATGGTGGACGACAAGCCACACCTCATCTGGGACGACGTCTCAACAAAAAACACAAGTTTGACAAATTCCATCACGTGTTTGGTGACGTTGACTAGAAGGATTACAGAGAGCTCTTCACTGTTGTTGGTGTTGCGAGGTTGAACTGTGAAACAGAGGAAAGTCACAGTCCAGTTATTTTTTTAGGCTTGTCGACACAACACAGGCAGTATCAAACACAACGCTTCAGACACCATGTTTGTGCATTCTTTTTCCAAAAAGTTGGTCTCTAGCTCCTCCATCCCAATGACATCATGCAGGTCGGGAAATGTGACGAGCCCTGATTGGCTGGGGACCAACATATAGTCTACAATCACCTGATCTGACACAGAGAGCATCTGAACAGATAGAAGCATTGTGTGGTCGGAACCAGGCATAAATCGGCTCATTTCACTGACGAAGATCAAGAGATGCTGTTAAAAGCTTGGAAAAACTAACAAGTGCACCTTGAGCTGAGATTATTTTGTCACACATACTTATGCTAAAGTTTAGAATGAACATCCATTTAAACAGCTGGGATTTCTAATTTTTGAGGGGTGGAGATCTGTGTGAGTTTTGACAGGAACCATCATCGTGTCAGTTTGTTCTCTGTTGTAATTGTTTAGAGCTGCCAGCAGGGGGCAGTATATTGACTCTCAGAAGCACCAAAGTGTCCATCATCGACTAAAATCTGTGGTTCCCTTTTCTGATAGTTTTCATATTTTGTCATGCGAAAGAGTAAATAGTGTTCAGCTCTCAGGTCTTGGCTGAATGAAAGATGAAAAACAAATTGTCTTAAATCATCTTACATATGTAGCCTTCATCCAGAAGTAAAGAATATGGAAATGAATGTACTTTAGTTAAATGTTACATGATAAAACCGACAGTCTGTTTAATCTATGGTCACATGCTTTAAGGAGAGCAAACACCTCACCTGTCAGATGGAAGTGTCATTTCATGTCCACACATCTGTAACACTCAGGAGATTCTATAAGAAAAGAGACAGAAAACAAACGCATTAATAATCAAAGGCTCTTTTTCACATCAATAGTCTCAAAGATGAACATCAAAGCTTCAGTATCAATATGAAGTCATTTTTTCTGCATTAATATGAATGTTGGTATGGATCCATCTCTGCAGCTGTTCTGCTCCCACAAGCTTCAAGGACCCAGAACAACTGGTCCAGATTACAGACCCTTTTACAACCACACAGTCAAATCAGTCGGATCGTTCAGCTAAAGCTTATAAATGTTTACAACCACAGAAAACAACTTCAGAGAGATGCTAACATTACGGGTCCTCAGGTCACTGCAGCACTGTCTCATACACTGTTTCTCAGGTGTCATTGTGCTTCAGGTCGTCTTTCAGTTTCTCAAACCCTCATTTTGAATGTGGAGTCTGACAGATTTTAATCTCATAGAATCTGATGCTCATTGCTGTAAATGAAAGCAGCTGACAGGATATAAAGTCATTCAAATGAGTTCAACCTTCAACATCTACAGCAGGAAAATGACACATTAATGCAGCAGGAAGATGAATCCAGAAACATCAGAGATGAGAGAAAAACACTGACAGGAAACAGTTCACTGACACATGAGCATGTTGACTTTAAGTACATGTTGATGGTAATACTTTTACTTAAGCAAGGTTTTGAATGTAGTTTTACTCGAAGTGAAGTATTTTACAGTGTTTTATTAGTACTTTTACTGCAGTGAAGGATCTGAGGTGAAACACAACCTTCACTGTGTGTTTCTCTTGAGGAAACTTCAAGTTTAGCCACATGAAGGATGGATTTCAAAGCTCTGTATATCGGCTATTTTGATTTTAGAGTTAATGACGAAACCATTGAATGGAGTTTTATTCTCTGAGGTCTAACGGTTCAGTTTGACTGGACTTAGTTGTGACTCTGGTTCTGTTTGTCATTTAGCTTCAGCAGAAATCCCCTCCTCTGTCATTCAGGGTGGGACTCCCTGTTTCCTCCTCTCCTTCCCTCCATCCCTCCCTTCTCATCTACCTCATCTTGTCTCCTCCCTTCTTGTTCCCCTCTCCTCTTATTCTCTCCATCTTTCCCCCCTCCAGCTCTCTATATGGGTGTGGTTCCTGCTTTTATTTGACCTTTTTATTGCTCCTCCATCAATCCTCCTCCCTCTGTATCTCCTTCCTTCCTCCATCCCTCCATTCTCTTTTGTCTCTTAAAATGTTTGTCTTTTTAATCACTATCTCTCCTCTCTCATCTCATCTCATCTCTCATTCTTCCTCCCTTCCGCATTTTTTCTTTTTTTACTCTGTCGTCTTCTTCTTTCAGCTTCTTTCTTTCTTCCTCCTTTGTCTCTTTCTTCTCTTCTTTTCTTATCGTTTTTCTTTCCTGCTTTACTTCCAGACCTTTCCTTCACCTCTACACTTCCTCTTGCTCTCTTCCTTCTTCTCTTCATCACAAAACTCCATCATCTCTTTTTTTTCACACTTTTAATGTCCTTTCTCTTTCCTTCCTTCCTTTCTTCTTTGGCTTGTCCAGTTCAACTTTCCCTCTTGTGCTTTCCTTCCTTCCTTCCCTCCTTTCTTCCTTCCTTCCTTCCTTTGCTTGTCCGGGTTTATTTTCCCTCCTTCCTTCCTTCCTTCCTTCTTTCTTTCTTTCCTTCCTTCCTCTCCTCTCAGGGTGTGTTTCTGGATCTATCTGTCCTGATGACTGAATCATGACTAACTGCTGTGAGTTTATACTTGAGTTTCTTCCAAACAAGTCTTTAAAACAGATTCGATACCTCATCCTCCTGTTTCCACTCTGCTGTCACTCTATTCGATTCCACTCCGTCTCTGTTGTAACTCTGTTTCATTTAATTTCAACATTATTTTAAACTCTACTTTTAATCTGCTGCTTTTAATCTAACTTTTAACTACTTTCAGCTCTTACACTTCAACTCACACTTCAACAAACATTTACACGTCAGCTGACATTTCATACATAGACGTTGCTTGGCTTTGGCCTCAGCTGACACTTCAACTCCTTTAAGTGCTTCAATTTAAACTGCAGCTCCCAACATTAAATTGTATACAATCAAATATAAAACAATATTTCCCAGCAAAAACTTTTAAAGTGTTTACAGCTGCAATTTTCTGCATAAGCAAGCACACGTTTCTAGTTTCACCTTTAACCTGTGTTTTATTTAATGCTTCTGTCTATTTCACTTTATTCTGTTTTTGCAAACATTAATCGTTTGAACAGTGCTACTCAAACAAAGCCTCCAGTTGTGTGTGTTGGCTCCTGAGTTTCTCCACAGTTATATCAGTGAGAAGAACATGTGGTGATGCAATCGGCCTCAGCTGCTCCGTTTCCTGCAGGACTGAAGTCCGACCGAGGGGATTTTCTGCAGCTCACTTCTGTCTGTCATTGATTATTTGATGTATTTTACCATCTTAAAATTAGAGGGATTATGTTCCTATACAAGCTGTTAAATTCAAGACAGAGAGATGCTGACAATACAATACATACTACAATATTTTTAAAAAGGGAGTAAAAAATGTATTAGTCTGAAGGAATCATCATAATGTGCTCCTCATAATAAATAGACATCGGACTTGAACACACACAAAAGCTAACACATTCATTTACAGAGCTCATATTAAACTCAGCTAATGTATCTGAGACATTTTAAATCTTCTGACGTCTTTACAGTTAGATCAATTATCTCAACACTTTTCCCAGACAGGAGGAGCTTCCGTTCTCTCCATCTGTGTCTCTTTTAATTAACTGTGTGACTTTGCTGTTTCTCTTCCTGGCCCTTGGAGTTTTGTCTGAGGAGATTTACGGAAAAAAAGGGAAAAAAATTCACTCCCAGTTCTCGACATGTTCTGCGTGGAAACCTGCGTGTCATTGCCTCTGTGGCTGTGTGCAAACTGTCTGCAGCAATTAATGTGCACATATGCATATACATGTATGTGAGTCGTGCCCTCGTCCATGCAGGACTTTCCTTTGCTCTCCAACACGGCGGTGGGAGAAGACTGCAGAAGAAGAAAGCAGCACAATGTGACTGATAAAACTTTCACACTGGTTATACAGTATATTGTCATTGTACAGCATGTGTGTTCTACTTTTTGTTCCTCACTTTATAAATATGTTTGTCATCTGATTCCAGCTCCTCTGCGGCTCTTTCTTTCCTCAACAATGTGGCCAAGCTGTACTCTTGTTATTTACTTCTGGCTGAGATCGGATCACAACATGAGCCGGATCACCTCCAGAGAAGCTGACAGATGAGAACAGCGAAAACCAGCATGGATCATATTTTAACTGCATTAACCTGCATTATGGTGCTTTCCCTGATCCAGAAACAGATCACACATTGATACCAGGGGGAAATGAGATCAAAGTGCTTAACACCAACATCTGTCCCTCTTTATAAGAATCATAAACAGAAATTGATCAGGGTTTGTGACGTCGCTAAGCTGTAAAATGTGGATCCATTCGCTGTAGGATCAATCAGTGACAGGATACAGATGGTTAGAGGACATGCCGCCATGCTGGAGGTTTTATTCACTGCGGCAGATGGAGGTTAAGCTTCCTGATAGTTCAGCTGAATTACCTGCTGAATTTTACCAGATGAGATGTTCCCATATGATCCGGGGATTTGAACCTTCACACCCAGATTAACACAAAGGAACTGAGAGATCGTCTCCTGGTGCCTCTGAACTCCTACAAATCTCTTCTCCACTTTCAGTGAAACTGGACCAGTGAGAACTCAGAAGACTGGTGAAATGACAGTCACCAGAACAGACCAGTTACAACAGTCAAACCAGTGTGACTACAGAAAGTGTCCAGTTAAACCAGTAAGACCAGTATAATTAGCAAAACCAGCATAACTGAAACCAATAGTGACTCCAGTGAAGACCAAAGACAGACCAGAGACTGCTTGAATCATTTCAACCAATGAACCCGAACATGGTCAGTAAAACAACTAAACCCAGTGACACCAGCATAACCAGACACCAGTGAAACCATTAACACTAGTAAAACTATGATCACTCCAACTAATGAACTAGTGCAACCAGTCAGACCAGTGACAACAATGAAATGAATGAAGCCAACCCAGTGAAATCTGTGACAGTGGCACCAGTAAAACCAGTAAAACCACTGATACACCTGTGAAGCCAGTAAGACCAGTAAAACTCACGACCAAATTAAATAACACATTGTGACCAGTGAAACCAATTATACCTATTAACCCGGTAAGACCAGTAAGAACAGTGACAGCATGGGACAGCAGCACAACCAGTGAACCCAGTAAGACCCCAGTGAAACCAGTGGGCCTGGTTTCTGAGCACTGGGCGAGGTTTGTGCAGACTGGGGTTCACTCAGTTGTGAAGGTCTGACATCGTCTCTAAGGAGTGGTCAACTTCCTGTACCCATGACATCATCACTGAGCATGTGCATTGCAGACAGGTCCAGGAACAGATGATGATAATGGGACACTCATTTCTCTCTCTCTCACTCTCACACACACACACAAACACACACGCCATATTACACTATATGTTGGCCCGCTCAGATGTTGCATAATGTTAGCATGTGTGTGTGTAAGATTTGGCTCTCGGTCCCCGAACTAATCAAACTCTGAAGGGCTAAGAGGGTCCACACCCTGCGAGCACGCACACACACACACACACACACGCTCATCTGTTAGCCATTAGCAGCCAGTCAATGACAACAGAATCACATGGGCTGGGCTCAGTGCACTCAAACACAATCACATACTATTCATATGATGTATGGATCTGTGTGTGTGTGTGTGTGTGCGTGCATGCGTATGTGTGTGTGCAGCTGTGAGGTATGGAGGCCCAGTTTAACATCAGTCCCAGTTTGTGACTGCAGGGGAATTCCAATCAAATCTCCTCCCTCTCTTCTGCTCTATTATTTCATTTCTCCTCCTTTTACTTCTTTATTCTGGTCTTGTGTCTTTGTTCTTGTACAAACTGGATTTCTTTCAGTCTTACTCTCACTTGCCGATTTACTCTCTCCTGATATTCAGAGGAACGTTCCCTCCTCATAAACGACCATTTCAGTCTGGACAAACCTTAAATTTGGCCTCTCAGAGAACCACCGACTTTGATCAAACATTCGCCCGTCTTCCACCAGACTGACCTCAACACTTCCAGACAAGGTGGGAAATACAATCCCTCCAAACTGGTCTCCTCCCAGTTGGTTGTGTCCAGAACACGTCCAGAGGGAGGCATCGTGATTAGAGGCTGAACCGGCAATCAGCAGCAAACTGTCCCAGTGAGCTCTGGAGCCAAAAGGCCGGACGGCAGATAAAACAACTGTATTATACCAAAATGTAGAAGAGCAATTGTTCTCACCTTTTATGCCAATACAGTGTTACACCTGTCGAGATTAGTGGAGCAACGCACAACCGCCACATGTGTAATGTCAGCCTCCAACCAACCAAGAAGCTGGTAAAAATGATCTAGTTCACTCTGCGTGCAGGTTCATGCAGCCACAGCTTCATCTGGACGTACTGGGGAGAACTGGATATCACATTCAAAGATGGTGCCTCATTCATTCCAACGAAATGCTTGCAGTGTGCATACAACCCTGAAGCCTCCATGGGCTCCATGGGACACTTGCTCACATGTTCTCGGGCCCACAGAGCATGCTCAGTAGAGTCCTCCTCCAGCTGAGCGGGTTGACAGCATGTATGCCTGAGAATTTAATGGTACGGTTGTTTTAGACTTTGCAAATGTTATTGGACTGAATGGATCAATTTCTGAACACAAAAATATTTATTTCAGGAGGTTACACGCTCAGAATGTGTTCTCACTGATAAAGCCGCTCCTTTTCCTCTGAGTGTGTGTGAGAAAAATGCTTTTTTGGGCCAGTGTGAATGCAGAGGTTAGACCACGCTGATCAGAGCCCAGCGTGTTCCTGGAGGGTTTGTATATAACACCGAGATCAATCAACGGGTTGCATTTGGTGTTTGATGTCGTCTGTCATCAACTGAACGATGAAGAGACAGAATCGATGCTTTCAGACTGAACAAGTAAACGCACCAAATAATTAGCTGATGAATGATGAACACATGAAAGGTTCTTGTATAACTGGAGAGGAACGACCTGGCTGGATGAACACGATCACTGAGGAGGAGACTCCTCACATCAGAGCCAACATGAGTCAGCTTGGTTTTGGCCTGTTTCCACCTTCCAGCCAGAGCAAACTGCAGGACAACAGAGCAAACCGACACTGGACGCTGCGGCTCCACCCGGCAACTCTCACATATCTGGAAAAAAGATCTGACGGGATGTGAGTGGCTGAAACTCTGTTGTCTGTCTTATCTTGTCATTTGTTCTTTGATTGTTATCTTTTGATTCTGGAACCCATTTGGTTTAAAGCATTGCTTTTGCTTAAAAGGAGACGTGGATGATTTAAAGATTCTTGATCCCTTCAGCATCTTTTTAAGAATCGGTTTATTTAAAATATTCAATTAACAGGACAGTTTTTTGATTTAGTTCTAGTCTCATCAGTCACATTTCCATCCAAAGATTTTTACCAAATTTCCTGAAATCATTGTGCGAATATGAGTTCATTGGTTGATGGAGATAAACAGCAGATGGAGCTAATTGGCCAGTCGGTCAAAGGTCACACGATTGGAAACTGTGTGGAAATGAGTCAATTTCTGTTAGTTTCATGTGTGAATGTGAGGAAGGTCACAGCCTCCTCATCATCCACACAGATCTGATGCCTTCAGCTCTTCACTTCAAGTCACACGTTTCAAGGACGTCAGCATTTATTCAATAAATCTGTTTCTCTTTCACAACATTTTTTTCACCTCAGACAACAGAAAACCTGATTTAAGATGTAAGATTTTAAGATGAAAATGGATATAAAAACAGGTGGAAACGCATCTACTTTTATTTTACATTGTTCATTTTTATATCTCCTATGTGTCTCCCCTTCTGTTGCTGCGTTTATGTTATATTGGAGTATAATTATGAGTGTTCAGCCTGATAGTGTTCATGTCATCATCAAAGTCGCAATTACAGCCAGTTAAGCTCTGATTTATTCAACTTTGTGCTTAACGACACACATGACTGAAACCCAAACGAACACGAACGCCTCACTATCAGCCAAAGCCTGGTGTTCAGTCTAATTACACCCAGATTTAATGGATGAAGTGTTATATCGTCAATGCAAATTTCAACGCTCACATGACAAACTGGAGTTGTCTGGTGTGTGTGTGCATGTGTGTGTGTGTGTGTGTGTGAGACAGTGGGGTCAGGACACACATGTGCCGTGTTTCCCTGCAGATTGTCAATATGAGGTCAGTGTTACGGAGCAAATGGTGACCCACAGGATTCAGTTTCATACATTCACCCCCTCCGCTTCCTTCAAAGCACACACACACGCGCACACACACTGAGGAATGTGTTGTACAGTGAAATGTGAGCCTGTGGGTACAGCTGGGTGTGTGTTATGATGTGATGTACTTGGCTGAAAGAAAGAAAACACAGCTTTAGTGAGTGTTCACACCACGAGTCATGCATCTGGGCACACACACACACACACACACACACACACACACACCTACATATGTGGAGCTGTAGTCTGTAAATTATTGATTCATTTGTGGAAATTATTATCTGATGTTCATATTCCAGCTGACAGCTACTGCACTGTACATGTGCACATACCTGCTGATACACATCTACTGTTACAGGACACATTTCACTTCTCAGTTCACTGATCTCCTGGCCTGGAAGTCGATCTGGCCCAGCGTTACTTTGCTCTTATTTCTGCTCTGAGGAGCAAGGAGGGATCCTGGAGGACATCTGAATGAGGACACATGAGAGGACAGTACATCAGTTCATTCATTCAGTGAAGAATTGAAAGCTTGCTAACTGTCAGTTCACAAGCTCGTTAGCTCAGTTGCTTAAGGGACGTTTATTCAGTTATTTCAAAAGACATATTTGTCCAACGACTCGTCTTGTCTGGAGCAGTTAATGTTCCAACAGAGGAGCTGCAATAAAACTGGATGGTGACACACAGCTAATAAGCTACGATGGCTTCCTCCATTTTGGACTCTCCGGCTCTTTGTTCCTTCTAAGGTCAATAGGGTCAGGACAGCGTGCTGGACGGGCGACGGTGGAAGGGCATGAGCGAGCATCAGTGAGACAAGGTGTGAGACAAGAACATTTCAGACACTGTTCAGTCATATTCACACCTTGAATCTGGCAAGTGATCCAGGTGTGATCCAGCTGTGCAGATGTGCCACATGACGTCTGATTTGATTAAAAATGTGGTGGGACGTCAGTGGGACAAACTAAGACTTGAGGAAGAGATGTGTTTGAGGGAAACATGGAGACAATTAAAGGAATTTCTACCCTGACAGCCTGACATCACACCATGTGAACACATCTTTGATGGATTCAGCTGGACTCTGATCGCCTCCTTCAGATGTGTCACAGTGTCAAAGTGTTGCTGGGCCCCTTGATTCTAGTTTACTGGCCCCTGGGCCCATTTTCTGTTTGTAGGGAACTTGTTACTTGTGTGACAGCTGTGACTCCTCCCTGTCCATGAGGTGCTTCTCAGTCTTTATTGGTCACAGATTTCAGGCTTCAGGATTTCTTCTTTTGGGTTGCTGTTCTTTGTAGGTTACCAGGAAACAAATACAACAAAAAAGCAGTGACGTCTCCAGCAGTGACGTCGGTGCTGGTTGCCGAATATCACATAAACATTGTGACTTGAAACAATCTGAATAAGAACATTTACAAATCAGACATGTACGTGTGAATAACAAAAAAACCCCAGTCAATGCAACAGAATTATGTATCAAGCAAATGACATAACGTCTGAAAAAACTTTCGAAATACTTTAAGTGGAAGTAGCTAATGTTCGTCACCTACAGACGCAGATGGACGCAGCTCTATTGCATTTTGCTCCATTAACAGGTGTTGATCTGATTGGATGAACACCTGTGAGAAATGCAGCATCCCCATTGGCTGCTGTGATGTTGTGACGCAGATATGAAGGAATAATCACGAAACTCAGAAAGACCTTTAGTAAACATGACAAACACATTTGCAGGGATTTAGAGCAAAGAAAAGGTTCTTCATACAACAGAGCAGACGTAAACGTTCATGAGTCACAAACTGTGACAGTATCAGCTGGTCAGTGACTCAGTGCGTGCGTGTGTGTGTGCGTGTGTGTGTGTGTGAGAGAGAGAGAGAGAGAGAGAGAGAGAGTCCATACCAGACTTCCCCACATTTCAACAAACTTTTCATTTGAGAGAGAGAGAGAGAGAGAGAGAGAGAGAGAGAGAGACAGATCCTCAGAGAGAGAAACATGTTAAACTATGTTTAATCTGTTCACATGTTTATTTTGTTTTTGTCTTTCTCTCTTGTTTAACTGTGACAGAAGTGTGACATCAGAGAATATGACAGGAAAAACATGAGAGCAAAGGAAAAAATAAATAAATAAGGAGAAAACGTAAGAAACACAAATATATTGATTTCATGAGAAAACAGTGTGTGTGCTTAAAGGCAGACAGTGTTGAGTGTGTGTTGATATGTGTGGAGGTGTGACGATGACAAGATGAGACAGAAGAAGAAGGATGATTTCTAAATCTAAGCAAGCGATTTTGTGCCTAAACCAAATCTGAACTATAGTGTTGTCACATCATAGTATCTCTATATATATTCATTTATAATTTCTGACTTTTAATGACGTCATCTTGTTGAGTTCTCTTCTTCTGCAATGGTTTAATGACATCGACTGGAGAATTGGCGCCACCTGCTGTTTATCTCCATCAACCAGTGAACTCATAGTCACACAACAGGACTGGATCAAAACGCGCATTAATTAGCATTTTGTTTTGTTGATTTTCTTAAAATCAAAATTTCCCCCTTAATTCTGGATATAAACTTATTATATAACTTATTATTATATCTGGAAACAGAAAGAGGAACTTTGCGTAACTTTAGCTTATAAAGTTAAAATTCTGAGGTCAGACAGAACAAGGACTGTTGACTTCGTCCTCACATGTCTTACAGTGCAGTAATATGAGGAAGGGAACATGTCACAGTCAGTATAGACAAGAGGGATGACATGGACATGTGAGTACTGTTCCAATATGGGTGTGAAGAAAATCTGTTGTATCCTTTGAGTGAAAATTAAAGAAGGGGCAAAAAAAGAAGGAGAAAAGAAAGATAAAAAGAAATGGGGGGTGAGATGAGGAGGAGGAGAAAGAGGAGGAGGAGGAGGAGGAGGAGAGATCGACATGGAGAATATGGTGAGTAAGAGGATGGGGGGGGGGGGGTATTGTTTGTTGTGCGTACCAGTCGGTGCAGTATGTGAAATGTGAACTGTTGGTGTGTGTGTGTGTGTGTGTGTGTGTGTGTGTGTGTGTGTGTGTGTGTGTGTGGGGGGAGGATCCTTGCTCTCTTATAGCTGGGTCAGAAAGAGGGAGCTCGGCAGAGCTGAGAGTGAGAGGCACTGAGGAGGGAGCACACACACTTTTACTGACTCCTAGACACACACAGAGACACACACACACACACACACACACACAGACAAAGACAAGTGGTCTATTGTACACACACACACACACAACACACAAACGAACACAGTTGCAGATCATTGTAACACACACTTTGTTGGATTGTGGATTGACCTCTTCAGGATACATCCCTCAGGACTCTGTTTCCCATCATGCACCAGCGGAGTATCTCGGAGCTCCAGGGGGTCTCCACCCAGCGGGGGGCCTCGACTCAAAGGACTACTCAGGATCAAGCCTTGTGGAGCTCCGGGCTGAGGAGGGGGTCTGGGCACCGGTGCCTCTGCCCGCCGAGGGGAACTCCTCTCTGGGCATGGCTCCTGCTGGGGGCCCTGGTGGTTCCTGGAGCCTGGAGCTTTCTGAGTGAGGAGCAGGAGGAGCTGCTGGTGGAGCTGCACAACCATTACAGAGGACAGGTTTCACCCAGCGCCTCAGCCATGCTGCCTTTGGTAAGACACCTGCAGCCTGCAGGGCTTAAACATGCATCAGCCTTTTTTAGCATTAACATCATCCCGAATAGACATCAAACATGAGAGAGAGGTAAATACAGAGAGTGATTTTGATATAAGGAGCTAATTTATCCATTAACGTCAGATACAATTTCATCCTCTCACACCAGTTTCCTCCCAACTACAGCTACAGAAATACAGGCCAGAGAATCTGTGTGTAGTTTAATAATTCATTTAATCTTCCAGTTGTGTTTTTGTGAAATTATTCCTCATGAAAAGACACAAATGTTTTCTTGTAATTAATTACCCAGTTAAAGGAAAACTGACTGTTTTGCTCCTTTAATGGATTAGACAGGATCCAGAACGTGAGAGACTGAGAAGTGTCATTGACATCCTGTTATAATAGGTGTAAACCTGCTGCTTACGCAAATAGTTTTGGTCAAATTCATGACATAAAAAGATAATTATCAACCTAAAATAATAAAAACATGTCTAGAAATATTGATGATGACCTTCAAAAATGTTGCTTTTCAAGGTCAAAGGTCAGACGGTGTAAATACTAAAACTTTAAAAACTGGAAGTTCAGATTTACTGTGATGCAGCTTCAGAGAAGACATTTACATAACAGCCGACAAAAGTCTGACAACACTGAAGACTTGTCTCCAAGTTGAAATGGTTTTCACAGAGAAATCAATGAAACGTACATTAGCTTTGCTTGTGATTATGAGATTTGCAGAAGTAAGAAGAAGTAAACAGCAGCTGGATTCAAACTTGACCAAGATCTTTAACTGTAAAGACCAAAAGTTGTTTTAACCAAAACATTAAAATCTCTAACAGTAAATCTTGATTCGTATCTGTGGTTTGGAAGGATTCACGTGTCATTACTCCTGGTCAGTGACTAACGTGGCCTAACGTGGAAAGATGAGTGGAACCTGTCGACTAATATATGTCGTCACGATGACTCATCTTTACACTAGAACCAGCAGCTGTTGAAAATGCAGACGTCTTCTGTGTCTGTGTGAGACGCTGAGGGACAGGACAAACAAATCGTCCTCATCTGACCACTGGAGAACAACAACAGGTTGGTCTGACACAATCAATACAAATGAATCTGGCCAATCTAAAATGATCAAACAGTAAATTACTGAGCATGCTGAGTCCAAAATGGTCCAAAACATGGACAGCCAGAAGAAAGTTTCTGCAGCGAAGACTTAAATCCCCAGAAAGACACAAATAGTTGAACCTTTCAGTTTAATCGTAGAAATTTTCAGTGACTCTGTTGACAGCGAGCTTCGTCCACAGACCTTGACTTGTCACAGACTCGCCATTATTTGAGTTTTGCTAATCTAATCTCGGAGAACCACGGGTCATTGAGTCTCATTGTATGTGGATGATCTGATAACTCCAAACCTCAGCAAGTCACATTGAAATTATCTGGAGGGATCAGTCTGTGAGAAAGAGAAGAAAAAAATGTGACCCCGCCCCTTTAAATGACATATGAATACAATTTTAAAATGAAAATGCTGATTTAAACAGCTTGTAAAGTAAATCAACGTTGGCTGTGTAAGTGAGGAAGAAAATGTTTATGAGGTTTGAAATGTGTCACTAATGAACAACGAGGAATCTGATCAGGGACCTTTGACCTTGTTGTCATCTCCCTCATATTTCACACTGTCGACACTTAGCTGTCACATGAAGACAGATAATAGAGCAGAACAGAAAAACTCTCGAGGTCGAAGAGATTCAGAAAATAATTATGTGTGAAGTTAAAGGATGATCTCAGCTGGTCTGTTGTTCAGTCACACTTAAAGTTATCATGACAACCACTGACCTGTAAATCTGTATGATCCCCAGGGGATGAACACTAGTGATTCTGGTGACTCCCTAAACTTTCCTTTAGAGCCTCCATCAGATAGAAATGCCAACTCTGTAGACAAGAGCTGTGTCCCCTTTCATACTAAGTCATGTTTCGAGTGTTGATGAAGATGAAGACATTCTGCCGGTTGGTCCACCACTTTGGTTCAGACTGAAACATCTCAACAACTATTGGATGGAAGTTTTGTACAGACATTCATGTTCCTCAGAGGATGGATCCTCCTGAATTTGGTGATAAACTGACTTTTCCTGTAGCAGGTAAAAGCTTTCACAAATCCAGCGAAATAACTCAGCGTCTGCTTAATGGAACAGTTTATTCACACACTCATGCTCCCCTCGGGATGAACTGTGGTAACTTTTGCGATGCTTTGACTTTTCACATTCAGACAGGTCTGAATTTCCTTTTGACCAATATTTTGGTTTACTTCACTTTAGCATCTAGCTCAAAGCACCGCTGTGTCTGCGCACAGCCTCAGGTTGATTATTGGTTATTGGAGAAATCGAGATGTTTCTATGACAGTGTAAAATGGACGGAGACGCCTCAACACCGTCCACAGTTTATCGTAATCGTCTCCAGCTGTGAGCGGCTCCTCCATTTCTGTTGTGCATTGAATTGTGGGATTCATTTCCATCAACAGCAAACTGAGAAAGTAAATTTATTCTTTGCCTTTGTCTGAAGGATCCCGGGTTTTAATACTAAAGCAGAGATGTCAGGATGGATTAAATTCTTTCTCGCTGAATAATTTACTCATCACTGTACATGAATCAAACTCTCAGTTTTTTTCTATTTTCTTTTACTGTTTCCTGTGTTTCCCAGAACACAAACACACATGTAAACTCTGGTGCTGTTTGCTGGCGCTTGTCTTTGCTTTGTCTTGTTCTAATTATCCTTGTTTGTATCTGGTTTTGTGTCCTGAAGAAATCTTGGCTGATGAAACCATTTTGGCAATGTACTCAATGTCTTGGTTTTCTTTGTCTCTTCACAACTCAGCTATGGACACTTGAGCCACAAAAACAGTTTTGTTTTAAGCTTGGCAAACATGCATTCTGGAACTTCTTCCCATTTCATTCCTAAAATGAAAATGAAAGGAGACGATAGCACAATCTGAAGACAGATGAGATACTGTATTTCACACTGGACCAACTCTGATGGACCAACATTGAACATGACCTAAAATGAACCGATGTAGTCACCAGGCAGAGATGGGACTTTTCCTCTTACAGGGATGTTAAAGTTTTCTGTTTGTCACGATGCTGCTCCTGACTTGAGAACAGACTGTCAGGTGAACTGGAGGTCAGATTAAATCTCTGCGCTGGCTGTGTGTCGGAGCTTCGGGCAGGTTGAGGCCGGCTGGTTGTTTTGGTTTGGTCGATGGACCAGAGAGAAGCTTCAGCTGGTTTAACTCTTCATGGTGATGATGAGCGATCTCCTTTTACGGCTTTAGATTCCAGGAAAAAAAGACTGAGGAGGGTTTTTTAACTGTGTTAGAGTGTGATTCCATTAAGTTTTTATCATATTCACTTGTAGTACTTTAGGTGACCTTGAACTTACAGTGGCTTCCCCTCCTGCTGTGAATGAGCAACACAGGCTTCAACATAAAGCCCGTACATAATACCTGAGCCTCTGATTCAGCATCTGTACAAGGTGAAACATGTCCAGTAAACCGTTATTAAAACTGAGGAGATGAGTAAACAGCCTGAGCCAAAGGCATGATAAGACAGGATTCCTCTTAATCTGAACACCCAGTTTGTTTTACATTTTTAATCAAGTGGTGAAACTTTCACACCTAAAAGAGAAGAACCTCTCTCTTATTTTTCCCACGATGAGCTCGCCTCAGACCGCCTGCCGGCCATGAAACAAATATCGATTCATCAAACTTTAAATGAGTTTAAAGAACAAATACCCAGCAGACAAAATGAGATTAAAGGCATCGGGGTTTCAGGACATGAAGTGAGGTCAGAGGTGAAGTCTGAAGTGACCACAACAAAAATGGAGGAACGTTTTGAAGAGAAGCTGATCTATGATTGAGCAGCTGCCACGTCTTCTGCCGTCATCTCAACATTCACAGTAACGTCTTTGAGTGTCGCCTTGTTAAATGACATTATTTTGTGCAAAAGTGGAATTCGCTTTTCTATAACATATCTGCACATCTACCACATAGATTGACACCAGGTATCTGTGGTGCCAAGACAATGGAGCCAGATAACTTTGAAAGTCCCTTTGACTTTTCACCGTGATGACAACATGTTTGGTTCATATCCACAGCTATGGGATGGATTTCCAAGCGATTTGGTTGAGACAGTCATGCTCCCCTCAGCATGATCTGTAGCCTGGCTGCCATCATCATCAGATCGAAATTTTAATGTGTCCAACACTTTGGTTTATGACCAAATACCTGCAGAACTAGTGACCATCGGCCTCAGCTGGACTTTGTGTTTGGTGGTAAATGATGGCATCCAGTTTTCTCAAAACTTTGATTAATTTGCTCAGTGCAGCAACAGACAAACTGTTTATTCCTACAGGTTAAGACTTCAGGATCTCAGGTCTCTTTTTATGGGACACCAATAATGCTGAGTAAATTGCAGCCTGGGCTCCAGTAACAGACGGGTGTTTCCCTCTGCAGACTCCCTCCAGTTCATAACACGAGTGTCAGAGCAGCAGAGAAATCATCCGGAGACAGGGAGGGAGTCGACGCTCAGGGTTGAGCAACAGAGGAGGAAAACTGTTGGGAAAGAGCTGAGAGACGAAGAACACAATGTTTAGATAGGGAGAAATGAAAATTAGGTAGTGAATGAATGAGCACCCAGAGGAATGTGTGTGTGCTTGTGTTTGTGTTCATACTTGTGTGTGCATGCATGTATGTGTGTGTGTGGACCGGGAGAGGTCTCAGCCTGTCTCCGCTGAGTATGGAAGCCCCACTGGGACATTTCCATATTCATGTTTTCTTTCTGCTTTTCAGCTGGACTGGAGAGAAGGAGGGAAAGAAACAGTCCGAGGAGGAGCAAAGAGAGACGATTTCATGATTAAAAGATGAGAGAGAAATGGAGATAAGAAGGGATGAAGAGAGGAAAAATGGAAAAGCTGTAAAATCAGTAGAAAAGTGAGATGAGGTGGACAAACCTGGAAGAGGAGGGAGGTCAGTGAGCTGAACTGGGAGGAAATTACAGAGGACAGATTTTTGTTTTGTCTGTAGAATATAAATACAACTTGTCCAGCTTCAGAAAAGTGGACTGAGATCAGCAGACAAACCAGTTTGACCAGATCGAATAAAACTAATGCAGACTGACATATCTAACCAGTTCAGGCCAGTTCAAAGAAAACTGTCTGTACCATCCAATTTAGACAGAAAGGATAGAAACTGAGAGACAACCATGACAATTCAGACACAACTAGTGAGAGACCAGTTTGACCAGTTCTGATAAAACTGGTCTGTGCTACATGGAAAAAGCAGAAAAACCAGTTGAACCAGATGCAACTGGTGCTGTGTCAGCTGGAGAAACCAGTTTGGCCAGTTCAGATAAAACTGACAAAACCTGAGAAACCAGTCTGTCCAGTTCAGCTCAGACTGGTCTGTGCTGTGTAGAAACAGCAGAGAAACCAGTGTGACCAGTTCAGGCAAAACTGATAGAAAGTGAGAAACCAGTTTTACATAAAACTGATAAAACAGCAAAGTGACCAGTTTGCCCAGTTCAGTTCAGACTGGTCTGTGCTGTGTAGAATCAGTGAAGAACCAGTTCAGATCAAAATGAGAAAAAATGAGAAACTATTCTGACCAGTTTGACATAAACAACAGACCAACCTGACCAGTTCAGACAAAAATAACAGCAACCAAGAGACCAGTCCAACCAGTTCAGACAAAACAGGTCTGGGCCACATAACAAATATCAAGTGAGAGACCAGTCTGACCAGTTCAAACCTTCCTGCTGTGGCTGAGATGAAAACAGTCTGAAACAGAACCAGCAAAGCCGACCTGCAGAGAAAGAATGTAAATCCTCTCAGCAGGAGACTGTGTATTACTGCAGTACTGTATTCAGCCGTTTGCTCTCTGATATTCCATCATCTGTACTGTACTCAGCTCATTATTGGTGCTTAGAAACCAATAAAAACAAACCCAGAGGAAACGTTTTCCTGAGCGGCTCGAGTAGAATTGACAGTTATCAGAGCCAACTGTGGAGAAACGCCCGTTAGACGACGCTTCAGGCTTCAGCCAGTGAAGCAACGCTGACAGAAAGTCCTGAACTGAAACTGACAGGAAACAGCTGAACTCAATCTCCACTGACCCAGCATGGAAATAAACATATTCAATTATATACAATAATATAATTATATAAAATTGTATTAGGCTGAATCACTGGCATGATCAGCTAAAAAACAACAGCTTCCATTGTTCGAGGAGATAAACGCTGATCAGTCTGGTTTATATCCGTTATGCTAATCATGAAAAAAATGAAATTAACAACCTTCTGTAAATAAAATCATTTGTTTTGGCCAACAGCAGAGATTAAATACACTTATCTTATGTTTAATGGGAACCACAGTGGAGGTGACCAATGTAATGAAAAAGAACCATATTTGCCTCTAAAAGTGGAACAGAACGATAAAATGGATGGAAATATGAGTACTTTAAAATTGTACTCAAGTACTGTACTTTAGTACTTACTTCATCTAAACAGAGCAATCGATCAGATCTGTGATGAAAGGACCATCCGAGACTTTCTGATGAGACAAAGAGAAACAAAAATCAGCTGTTCACAGACCGAATGACCTCCAGTATGGCACATAGAGGTGTGTGTGTGTGTGCGTGTGTGTGTGTTACTACTACGACTATGTACATGACCTGAAAGTCATAACACAGACCAGATGTTGAGAGAGCCTGGAGAGAGAGAGGAATGTGAATGAGACCCCTGACTATTGTTTGTGTTGTGTGTCATCACTGGACAAATAAACACACACACACACACACACAGACACACACGCAGAGGAATATTAAACTTTCAGGGGCCTGTTGTTCATTCTTTTAGTATCTTTGCGACTCAGACCAGAAGACGTCAGTCTCTTCTGTCACACTGGTCATGTGCAGCTGTTTGCTGTAACTTACAGCATGAGGCTGCTGATATTCTATATTTTTGTTATTTTCCATAAACCCCATAAAAAGAGCCAAACCAACAATGTGTTAGTCCATCGCTCAATACTTTCAGACCTCCCAGCGTTGTCTCCACAGCCCAGCCAGTTAAACTCCCAGCAGCCATTTCTGCATGTCATCTGAGATGCAAATAATGTGTTAGTTTGTCTCTCAGTAGTTTCTGACTTCCTGTGTGTTTCTCTCAGCTGACAAAACAAATATATGGTTTCATGTTTCCTCAAACAGCTGCTCACTGTTGTTTTTAAACAAACAAACAGGAGGAAATGGTGCATGTGTTGGGGACTATTTTCAGCGGCGGATGAATCCACATCCACATTGAGGCCAAATAAGAAAACTAAAAATATAAAATGTCAGCAGATTTGTTATTTAAACAACTTGTGATTTACAGAATCAGTTTTTTGCTGTGTCAACTTATTTCCTGCTGCAACAACTTTTACCGACCTCCTGGATCCTGGTGATGCAGAAACGCTTCAGATGCTGTTATTAAGACGGATGAGTGAACTTGCCTGATGTGATATTGATGCGTTGTCTCATGCAGGGAGCTTCTGCGGTCGCAGATGATCGGGCTGTTTGTTGTAGCTCGTCAGCAGCTCATCAGACGTGAATAAACATCAGCAAACAGAATCAGCAAAAGAAAACATCAGAACCCACATCAGCGCTCAGGTTTTAACCATATTTGTTTGTGCCTGATTCTCCTCTCTGACTCTGTCTGTACAATGTGGAGGAACTTGCTTGTAGAAAAACTGTAGTGATGTACTCCACAGCTGTAAATTACCTGCTGAGATCACACTGTTTGTCCCAGTCGTGACAGAAGTACTCAGATCCTTTACTTTAGTAACAATACCACAGTGCAAAAATACTCTGTTACAAGCAAAAGTCCTGCATTTTGAATTCTACTTGAGTAAAAGTACACAAGTGTTACCAGCAAAATGTACTTAAAGTATGAAAGGACTCACTATGCAAAGAGTCCCTTTCAGATTGGTCCTGAAAGATGATATGTTTAATCTTAAGATAATAGTTTGCTCACAGTTGTTTTCATGTGCAAGTTAGATGTTAGTTTTGTTGCACATGGTGAACTCGATAAATCCCAGCAGAGCTTCAACCTGAGCAGCTCAAATCAGCAACATAACTGAAAACACCTGTGAGGGTCTGTGAGGCCTTGAATCTACAATGAGGCTTCATTTTTTATACGTTGATCAGATGTGGTCAAAGTATAAAGTAACATAGATTGGTTTACCTAAGTAAAGTAAAAGTACCTCAAGAGCATAAATAAGTGCTTTAATTGACTAAATGTAGTTTATTTCCACCACAGTTTTTTTTTTTTTTTTTTTTTTTAAATTGAGTCAGTGATCTGACTGCAACTGATTACACTGATTCATGGACTCTCAGAGGTGGAATGTAACTAAGTACATTTACTCAAGTACTGTACTCAGGTACAGTTTTGAGGTACTTGTACTTTTCTTGAGTATTTCCATTTTCTGCTACTTTCTAGTTCTCCACCATATTTTGGAATCAAATAGTGTACTTTCAACTCCACTACATTTGTCTGACAACTTCAGTTACTAGTTACATTGCAGATTCACATTGTTTATACAAAAAATAAGCAACTAACAAATTATGATGTATGATTATAAAGTGAAGCTGCCCAGCAGTACATAAAGTTAAGCTGCGACATTAGAGATGCTTACACATTATTCCATCACTAATTATCTTAAAGTACAGTATTTTCTTACGTTAGTACTTGAATGCAAGACTTGAGTATTTGTACACAGTGATATTACTACTCTTACTTACGTAAAAGATGTTCTTCCACCGCTGGTCCATCTTTCACCACATCAGTTTCTGAAGAGGAAATGACAGTGAGGTTAAAAACTCAGGCATGATGGGAAGGAAATCCGTACCTCAGGCAGGCGAGGGGGCTGTGGTCAGGGTCAAAGGTCAGGTCAGGGAGAAGTGCGTGATGAGGACATCGAACTGAGGAAATAAAAGCTCATAGAACAGGCTTTGGTGTAGTAATACCATCTGGTTTTATGCGTAGGAAAGGAAACAGAACAGAAGAATACAAATCTTTATATGAAACTTGTTCAGATGAACGAGGTCATGACAGATATAATTTCCTGACTCGGTCATGTGACTTTTCATATCAGAGTCAAACACAATCTGTTGTTTATAAATCAAAATGTTTCTTTCCTTTTCCTGTCTTTTGCAGATATCCCTGATATTAAATGTCATATCCTTTTCAATCCGATGTTTATCTAACGAGATGCCTTCAAATTAGCTTCACTTGCTCTCGAGCCAAACATCCGTTCTAATGGATCAGAAAACATCACAAATAATCCTTTCACTGAATCAGCTGAAGTCAGCGCGAAAGACCTGCGGTTGATTTTAAATTACTGAGACATAAAACATGTTATATAAGAATAATAAAACAACCCAACTGTATTTGTATAGCGGTTTCCCACAAAGAACTTCAGAGTTATTTACAGGCCATAAATCAATATTAAATCAAAAACAGCCACACGATATAATTATCGCGCTGATTAAAAGCAGGTTTAAGGAGTAAAAAAAAGAAAACAGCTCTGATATAAACTGTTAGAACTTTCTGTGTGAACATAATGAACCGAACAAACACCTGAAGCTTCACATACAGCGTGGGACCAGCATCTTATATCTACAACCCAACACACATTAAAGGATCTATCTGCAGTAAAAAGGTTCAGGTTTTTTCTCTGTGCATGTTTGTGTGTGTTGTTCAGTCTGAACAAAGACAACATGAGATGATTCATGACAGTAATCATGACGAGAAAACATTTCTGAGTTACGGTATTAGTTCCTGTTAATCAGCTGGACAACAGAGAGAACTGGAGTCGCTGCTTTCAATTACCAGTTGGAACTTGAAGATTTTGTGCTTCGCAGGAACTCTCATTCAGGGCGTGACTAAATAATCTCAACTCAAGGTCCACATACTTTTTTAGACCAAATGATCTTGTATAAATATGGCACATACGTTGCTGCTTATACAGACTGAGAGATCACTTTCTTTACAATTCACAATCTGCAGATGGATTCACTGGTAGTTCAGCTTTTGAATTTATACTTAAATCACATATCTGTCTGTTATCACACAGCCCTGCTTTGCTTTCACCCTGAAGAAGACGGTTGAAAACATTTGGTGAATAAAGTTGTGAAATGTGTTTTTAGCTGCACCAGTGAATCAGTCGGTTGGTTTACCACTTTGGCCCCCAGAGATCACATTTTCCTAATGAAGCCACGCCCACTTTAAAACAGTAGGGGAAAAAAATAGAAAAATATGTCATGTAAAATAAAACTGAGACTTTGGTAAAGATGATGAAGATGCTGATCCATGACTTTCCTCGGTTCCCTGCAGAGATGGGACTCGAGCCTGAAGCTGATCGCGGAGGGCTACGCTTCTAAATGTATCTGGAACCACAACCCAGAGCTGGAGGACACCGGAGAAAACCTGTTCGCCGGCACCGGGCCCCTGGACCTGCGAGAGGCCCTGGAGAAATGGTTCCTGGGTGAGTTCAGGGTCTGTTTGTAGAACCAAAGTCCACAGTGAAACTTCTATCTTTCATTACAGACTCTTCTTCAGCACCAAAAGGCCAAAGAGCCAAATATTTTTCTCAGGAGTTGGTGGAGACCAAAGCTTAGTCCCACTAACTCAAAACGTCTGCTGTGAAAAAGGAGGATTTACGAGGTTATATATGAAGTTTAGATCTTCTGCTGTTTTACCTTTTTCTCCATTTGTTTCTTTGAATGTTTTTTTCTTATTGTTTGTTCCATATAAAACAATGCATATGATCCAATTATAAAATAAAGGGTCATTCGGCATAATGAGTACTTTTACTTTTGATACTTTTTCGTACTGCTGACACCAGTTCTCTGCTCTTAGTCAAGTACAAATTATCTTACAAGTACAAACGGATTTTTACTTGTAATGGAGTATTTTTATAATGTGGTATTGCTACTTTTACACAAAGGACCTGAATACTTTTTCCACCACTGGTTAAATCTAACATAATGTATTGTGATGGCATTTTAAAGTATTGTGATTGTGTCACTGGCTCCTGTAGAACATCTGGACTATGACTTCCAGAACAACAGCTGTGATGAAGACAAGATGTGTGGACATTATACACAGGTCAGATACAAACACGCACACACACATATTTATACACACATTGTGTATCTCTGGACTGGATTTGACACTGTGTGTGTGTGTGTGTGTGTGTGTTACAGATGGTGTGGGCAGATACACACAGAGTTGGCTGTGCCTTCCATCTCTGTAACAACATGGAGGGACTGGACTGGGAGAGAGTCTCCTTCCTCGTCTGCAACTACTATCCAGCGTCAGTACTACTACAGTACTATTACAACTGCTGCACCTAATACTGCTACTACTAAAACTAGTACTGATGGTACTATTACTGGTACTCCTACTAATATTATTACTTCTAACTGAACTATTTCTACTACTAATACTACTACAACTACCACTTCTATTTCTGCTGCTAGTACTACTACAACCTTTAACACTAAATACCACTTCTATTTCTACTACCACTATTACTATATCACTAGCACTACTACTTTTACTACTACTGCTGCTACCATTATTGGTACTACTATTATTACTACTAACTAAACTATTGGTAGCACTACTACTGCTGCTGCCACTATTACTACTATCACTACTCCTATCACCACTACAGTGCTACTACTCCCTCTACTACAACTTGTATTACTACTTACTTGCTAATAATGCTACACTGCTGCTGCTGCATTGCTGGAACAAGAGCACCCCCTTGTGGACTCTAATCATTTTCTTCATATAGTGTTTGTGTGTATATGCATGAAACTGGGTATATTTAATTATATTTTATTCTATTGAGGTTTCTGCTCAGTCTATTGTGTAAGAGGGAGAAATTAAATTTGATTTTAGCAGAGTAATGAATGAAAACCTCCCAGTCATGATTATTATTGTGACATATTTTAACTGTGTGTGTGTGTTTGTTCTCAGAGGGAACTACGAGGACGAGAGGCCGTACGTTGAAGGCGACTGGTGCTCCAGGTGTCCCGAGAACCTCCACAAGTGTGAAAACAACCTGTGTGGTGGGACACCGTCTCTTTTGTCCTCTTCTGTCTCAAACACAACACAAACACACAGATTCAACCAGACTGTGATGCTTAAAACGCACATTTAAAGGATCAGTTTGCTTCTGTGTGTCATTCTGGATGTTTAATGTGTTGCTTCATTATTTCTTATTATTTCTATTATCTCTTTAAAACAAGTAGAGATGCAGATTTATAGCAATTTGTCAAAAGTTATTTAGTGACTATTTTGATAATCAGTGAATTGTTTATCATTATGAACATATTTCTAAAATGTCTCGTTTCAGTTTCTCAAATATGAGGATTTGCTGCATTTCTTTGTTGTATGTGATTGTAAACTGAATAATTGAATATGATTTGGACTGTGGACCAAACATTTTTCACTTTTTCTCGACTTTTTACAGATTAAACTTTTAATTAATGATTTGAAAACACTCCTTAGCTGCAGCCCTAAAGTCTGTTTTTCCTCATGAGACAATCTGAGGAGGTTATAAAAATCATTTCTCTTGTGTGTGTTTTCTAGTTGCTGACACAGTGGAGGAGGAGGAGGGAGGACGAGGAGGAGGATGAGGAGGAGGGACAGCAGGATGGGACAGTGGTTCCTCCTCCAGCTACGTCCGATCCCTCCCTCAAGCCTGCAGAGGAGGAACAGGAGAAGGTTTTTCCTCCTCTTGCAACTGACTCATATGTTGAGCCTGCCACCACCACCACCACCACCAGTCCTCCCAGTATGACCACCACCACCAGTCCTCCCAGTATGACCACCACCTCTGCACAAGCAGACACCCCTGCACTGGGCAACCAGCCTCCAGACGTCCCCTCAACAACACCAGAAAAGGAGGTGAAGGTTGAAGAAAAGGTGGAGAAGGAGGAAGCGAAAAAGGAAACGGCAGATAAGACGAAGGGAAAGGGCGAGACAGAGGCGGCAGTGAAAATATATGACAAGAACAACAACAAAGTTAGTTTTGATGCGGGTTCAGTATCTTCACCTTCTCTCCTGTTAGCCTGTCTGACTGGGATTCTGACTCTGAGGCTGTGAGGAGGAGGAGGACGAGGAGGAGGAGGAAGAGGAGGAGGAGGTAAAAGAAGAGCAGTCAATAAGTTCACCTCACCTCACCGCTCCTGCACTGACTGCACATTACCTTGTTAATCCGCCCCGTGGTAACAAACACTCTCCCATCTCTCCCCCTGCTGAGTAATATGGGTCAGTTAATAATTCACACTCATCAGAAAACAGCTGCCATTTTCACCACATCTGCACGTAGTCTGGGCCGAGATCTGGGTCACATCATGTGTGCATAACCTGCTTCAACCTGCTTCAACCTGCGTGGAATACAAAACTATTACTGCCAGTAAAAAACAGCACTAAATATATTGTGTTCATATACAGCATCCGTTTTGACCACTAACTGAAAAAGCCTGTTTTGACTCTTGGCATCAGAACGATGTCAGACAGGAGACTTTTAATGATCAAGTCAGCTTCATGTGTGTGTTCAGTACAGAGCTGGAGTCAGGACAGGCCAGTTTAGCATAAAGACTGGAAGCAGGAGGAAACAGCTGGCCTGAATCTGTCCAGTTGAAAAATACTCCTACATACGCCTCTGAAGTGAGTTAAGACATATGCATATAAACGGAAATGTTTTCCAAGATGACTATCCTTTCATAATCCCACCTATGAAGCTCTGATTGGTCGATTATCTCTAAATGTTGGAAACATTTGTCACTGAGACCAACACCAGACCTGATTCAGAGTTCTGGAGCCAGGCTAGCCGTTTCCCTTTGCTTGCAGTCTTTGTGCTAAGCTAAGCTAATCACATCCCACGTCTTACTTTGAACTGTGAGCACACACACATTTTCTCGTCTGCTATAACTCTCAGATAAGCAAATTCCCCCAAAGGTATTCCTTTAATGTGAGAACAGGCTGAGGTGAATAAGCAACATTAAGGCTTCAGGTCTGAGGGGTCAAAGTTCATCCGTCACTGTAAACTGTCCTGCACATTTTTTCTGAACATGTCATCATGAGGCGATGCTGATTGTCATTTGTTTTGTAGAAATATGGCAAAAATACCAAATCTTTTCAACCAGAAATGTGTTAAATTTCAGATGCAGGATGCCAAAAAAAAAGCGTTGTCAGCTTGTGCCATTAAATCTTTTAATATCATGAGCTCTGTAAACTCAACTACGTGTGAAATCAGACACACGGAGCTGCAGGGCCTTTGTACTGAAAACCAAAAAGGGTTTAAGTTCTGTAAAGAGAAGCTGCTCGCAGAGGGAACACGGGGCGTCTCAGAGCGTCTCTTTGTGTTTTCAGCGGATCGTTTGGGAGAAAAGATTCAAACATGCAGCATCATCTCATGTGGATAAAACCACTGTAAAGATGAAGTGAAGGAGGGGAGACTTTTTATTGTGTTTTTAGTGTTTAGTTCATGCAGGAGAAATGATTACTTAACTGTCTTTGTTGTGTCAAACTGACGACCCTGCTTCTTCTTCTTTGACCTTTTTCACATATATATCTACTGTACATCATATACTCTCTCAGACTGGAGCTACAACTGGACGGAGTCTAATAACGTTACACTGTCTTAGACAACAGGAAATTACTATAACTGTCTTCAATTACTTTAGCAAAGATTTCTGTAAATGTCTGTATATAAGATTAATAAAGAAATAAACCTCATGTCTTCTTTTTGACAATGTTGGTCTAATTTCATCATTGGTTTGTGTTTGAATCTTTGTTCATGCACTTACACGCTTCTCTCTCCTGTATTCAAAATACAGAAGTACAAAAGTATTAGCATCAAAACACACTTTAAATAGCAAACGTAAAAGTACACATGATGCATGATGGAACATTTCAGAAATTATATGACTGGATTATAATTATCAATGCATTCATGTGCTCATCACTCTAATGTTGCAGTTGGTAAAGATGGAACTTTATTATCTGAATTTGTAAAGTAACTAAAGTAATCAAATAAATGTAGTGGAGTAGACACGGCATAAAGTACTCATGTGTCAGTAAAATGTTCCTTGATGTTTCTGGATTCATATTCCTGCTGCATTAATGTGTCTGCTGCATTTTCCTGCTGCTTCAGAAGTATTCACTCAAACATCCAGCAGCCTGAAGGTGTCTTTGGAGTTAAAAGAAGTCGTGTCCTGTAGTGTCCCTCTTGGAGACTCTGCAGTGGACACGAGTCTCTGGTGATCACAGCACCAACAACCTTCCCCCCGGGCAGGACGAAGGCGTGTCTGCACCAAAAGACAAGGTGTTGGAGGGCAGAGAGACGAGAGAGAGAGAGAGAGAGAGAGAGAGGAGGAGAGAGAGAGAGAGAGAGAGAGAGACAGAGAGAGGTGGAGAGAGAGAGACAGAGAGAGGTGGAGAGAGAGAGAGAGAGAGAGAGAGAGAGAGAGAGAGAGAGAGTGAAATAGGCAGAGGTAGAGAAAAAGAAGAGACCAGTATTGAGATACAGGATTACAGATTAGAGAGAAAGAGACATAGATGTGAGAGAGAGTTAATAAAAACTCCAAAGAGGGAGAGAAAGTTAAAGAACAGCAGAGAAAAGGGAGCGAGGGAGAAACCGAGAAACAGTTATTGAAGCCAGAGATGATTAATAGTGACGTGTCCTCTGGCTGCCCCCGGCTTTTTATTCCATCACCCCTGTTTGTCTTCCCTCCATCCACAGTCCTCTTCTCATTCTCAAAGTTCTTGGTTTTCTTCTGATTGTATATTTCTATTAGTCTGTTGCCCGAACAAATGAAGGAATTTAAACATGTTAACGATGTCATTTAATTTTTAGGATGTTTTTCACGTCAGGACAACAGATGAAACTTTTTCTTTTTCTTCAGGCAAACTCAACTAAAATGAGAAATAGTATTAGTACTTTTACTAAGTACTCAGTAAAGGATCTGGATACTTCCTCCATTGCTGTAAGACACTTTGTGGGTCAACGTCTGATTAACGTCACATGAACTTCCAGAATTCAAGGTTTGTTTGCTGGTATATTATGAGCGAGCTTTCCTTAACACTATGTGTACATTTGTGTGAGAGGTCGTTAAAGCTAAAGTATTTTATCTGAACCATGAGAACATGTGATGTAAAAGTGTCACTCATAGAGACAAAACTACAGAAAATGAGAGTGAGTATTGGACTCAAATGGGGACGACAGCGTTACTCCGTCTCTGCTGGAAACATAAAGATGCAACCACACTTTTACCTTAACGTCTTTATGAGGTGATGATGTGTCAGATGTTGTGTTTGTTCTGTTGTGGCTGAAGGAAAAATAAAATCTGATGCAGCTTTGAGTTTGGTTGAGATTGTAAGTCTTTTTTCTTCTCATGGAGTCAGTGAGTTTGATAACCTAATTTGTGTTCATATTTATGGAAATGTGTCTGTATTCAAATGTGTGTGTGTCATATGTTAGTTGTGTGAGCGTGTGTGTTAGCGTGTGTGTGTTAGTGTGTGTGTGTTCAGGTCTCCCTGGAGTCAGTGGAGCTTCATTAAGCCGCATTAATTTGACTTATATAACTCTTCCTCTCACTCTTCTGTAATCAACCTCATTCTTCTCTCTGGAGCAAAACAATCACCATCTCGTTTCTTCATCCTGAAAAATGATTGAAGCAATTTTAGCATTTTCAGAGTTTGTGACAGTCCTGTATAATTCAAGTTTTATGAACGGGTTGTGGAGTCTCGTCTTGTTCTTCATGTTTTTCTATTGTCTGTTCTGTTCTGTCTTTGGTCAGTTCAAAGATGAATTATAGGAGTCCGTCCCCCATCAGACGCCAAAATAATCAGATCAATCCGATTAATAAAAGATTTATATTTGATTAGGTCAGTGAACTATTCAGCCTTTTTCAAACTGCCAGGAGCAAAAGAAATACGATTTATTTAAATAAATTTATTGGCCTTAAACTAGCAAAATGTTTCTATTTTGAGTAGTAGAATAATTAGCAGCCAGACATGTATGGTTTGTGTACATGTATACAATTTGTGTACATGTACTCGCAGTACACAGTGTACCTGATAAACACTTCAGTATCTCATTTCATTTCAGAATGAAAATCTTGAATCACATCAGACAAACAGTAAAAACACACACACACACACACACACACACACACACACACACACAGATATCAGCATCAGTTAAGGTTGAGGGCACAAACGAGAGCAAAGCATTCGAGGCATTTTGAGACAGAAGGTGACGAGAGAAAAAGGCAGCGCGAAAAGAGACAGATTATTAAAAAAAGAGAGAGAGAGAGAGAGGTGAAGGAATGAAAAACCCTGAATGGATGCTGAAACTGATGCTGCTCTCAGCCAATCAGAACCTCCACCTCCCCTCCTGCTTGCATCCAGGCTCTGTGATTGGCCTACAGAGAGAGAGAGAGAGAGAGAGAGAGAGAGAGAGAGAGAGAGAGAGAATAAGAAAGAAGAAGAAGAAACTGTCAGATGAGGACAGCTCTGTTCTTCACGGCTCCATCTCTCTCTCTTTCAGTTTCTCTCTGCCTCGCTCGTCCTTCTCTGTGCTGCTGCTGCTGCTGCTCACATTAGCTCGCCTGTCCTGCTTTCTGATTCCTGAGGAGACAGAGAGGTTTAATGCAATGGACCTGCTGCCCACCGAATGCTATTACTGCTGCTGTTTACACTGCGGCATCATGGGAGCTGTAGTCTCCTCTGCAGTGCAGGAGGACAGCTGATTAGCCAGGGATTGTGGGTGATCAGAGTTTGGAGATGTGAGCTGGTGGGCGGACGAGGCTCATCAAACTCTCTTTCTCTATCTTTCTATTCTTTCACTCTTTTTAACCCTTGTTCTCCTTTTCCTTCCTCTGCAGCTTCTTTCATCTCTCCATTTTCTTTCTCACCTATCTCTCCTTCTTTCATTTTTTTTTTACTTGTCATCCCTCCATTTTTCTGACTGAGGAAAAGTCAGAATGGGTTGTCGTCTCACTCGGACCAAGGTGAGTGACCTTCTGCAGGTGTGTTTGGGGCGAGAGAGAGACAGACAGAGAGAGTGACAGAGAGAGAGACAGACAGACGGAGAGAGAGAGAGACAGAGAGAGAGACACAGAGAGACAGACAAGAGACAGAAAGAGACGGAGAGAGAGAGAGAGAGAGAGAGAAAGAGAGAGACAGAAGAGACAGAGAGAGAGAGAGAGAGAGAGAGAGAGAGAAAGGGGGAGAAAAGAGGGCTGATAACAAGATGTGATGGTTGCTGAGATGACCTCCTCCTCTCTGTTAGATCACTGTAGACATGCATCACACACACACACACACACACACACACACACACTTAATCCAGACAGTACCAGTGAACCCAGACAATGATGAGAAAGAGGCTCTGATGACTAAAGGCTAAAAGTCATTATATGTATATGTATGTGCGTGTGTGTGTGTGTGTGTGTTCTTTACATCAAACTAATCGAATTAATTGATTAAAGTTTGAGTTAAATGTCCAGTTACTGTATTAACTGTGTTAAACTTTGACAGAAGTTTCTCCACTGTAAATTCTCCATCTAGTTTTCTTTTAATTATCTCAATGTTCCTCAACACACACACCCACATGCACACACACGAGTCTCCTGTGTTATGCCTTTGGTTATGTGTGGTGAATTGTTTTTTTCTGTGTAGCCTACAGTGAATGAATGCATTAAATCTTTTTTATCAGCCCCCGACCTGAACTTCCAAGACACCAAAGAAATTATGAACCATCCACCAATTAGCAATTTCACAATCTGATTTTCAGACCTTCAAGCCAAAATTAACAAATCACTGACAAAACATGGACATAAGTTTGTATTTGTAACCTGCAGAAATCAGAATAAAACTATTTAAATAATCAAATTCCTTCTTTTCAAGGTTTTTGAGAAGCATCCAGGTTTTAATCATCTGCACACCAAAATATTTCAGGGTTTCCCCCGAATTAGTTTTCTTTTTATGACCTTTGTGTTATGACCAATTATGTTTTATTCATTTCACTTTGTCTTTGAGGAATCACGCTTTAAGCCACTACTTTGGTCCAGACTCTCAGATATCTCAGCAAATATTGGATAATATTATCCAATATAATGATTAACCTAATATATTTTTGAGTTTATTGCCAAAGATGCTGATTTTAAAAAACGAATAATGTCCAGCACATTGTTCTTGCTTCATATAAAGATCTTGGACCTGACTCGGACTGAAGGCTGGGCTGACACTGATGTTGATCTATTTGTTTCACTTAAAGGACATTTTTCAATCTTCTGAAGCGACAACCAACCAAGCAGGACTTGATCTGCAGCAAAGCAAACAGATCACTCTTCAAAGCGATAACAGAACAGCCTTGGTTTGTGCTCGGTTCGCCTGCTGTATTTGAACAAACCCTGTTCCCAAAAAGTCCTCCAGCACGGCTTCACAAATTAATCCGTCACTGGGAGTTTTTCTTGGAAAGTGCTTGTTTGTCGTGGTTTCTGAACTCTCCTCCTCATTTCTCTCTGCTTGTTATAGCGCGAAGCCACATCGCGGTAATTGCTGTTTGTGGATATCTGAGGTTTCTCCTCTCTTGCTGATCAGTGATGAGAGCTCGTAGCTTAGCCGTGTTTTCATTTGGCGCCACGTCTCCTGGCTGAACGCCTCGATGATCAAAAGGCTCGACTGGCTGCGGCTCGACGCACTCTTTAGACATGCAGAGCTGAACAATCTGCAACAGCGACAGCAGGACGAATGTTTTCTGGCACATGTTCGTCTTGGAACGCCAGAACACACGATTATCCAGATATGCACGTCAGACGAAGTTTCACCCTCGATGCATTGATGTTCAATGCACGTAAACAAACACCTTATCAGATGACTTCGTGTACACACACACACACACTCACAGGAGAGCAGCCGACCTCTGACGGAATAACAGTGCAGACAGACAGAGATCATAACTCGATCTGATGGCGGCTGAGGTGACCTGATCTGTGAGACAAGCGTCACATAAACACACAACACAGGACATGAAATACAGTCACTATACATATCAGTCTCCATACAACACATCACTTCATATGGAGATGAGAGAGAAAGATAAACAGGCACAGACTGAAAAACAAGACATTACAGCTTCACTGCTTCACTTTTTACAACTGTTTTAATGTGTAAAATATTCCGAAATTGCAACCTGATAAGAGTCAAGTCAGTCGACCTGGACAAACTAATAGTGAGCTAACTGTCCATCCATACATACAAACATACACTCAACAACTTCCTGTCTGTGGCTCTCAGCTCCAAGTCCACTGTGAAGACGTAAATCTATAAAAAAACGCCTCACAAATACATAGTTTCATTATTAAGAAGCGTTGTCAGCTGAGGCGACAGCTGAGGTTTAGTCTCAGGGAGGATCAACAGGGATCTTCCATCATGGCTGCTAAAGCTGAATGTAAATGTTTGACTGGTCTGTCTGAGGAAACGAGACCACGCTCGGTTTGTGTGTCTCTGACGTGAGGCTGCAGCAGGATGTTGTGTCATTTGATTAGAAAGAGATTGACAGTTTGACATAAATGGGTGGTGGTGCAGGACTAAAGGCTCTAAATTGCCAGTAGATGTAAAGTTTATGTCCTGATATAGTTGCTGTAAAACCTTGACTGACTAAAACAGTGACAACATATTTTTGTGTTGTTGCAACTGTCCCCATTCAGCATGAGCTTGACATAACATATTATTAGAAACCAGACCTAAAGAAGACACCAAACCTAAAAAAACCCAGTTCATATCATTTTTACAACACAATTTTCATCATTAGTCAAATTTTGCTCCTTTTCTAAGCTTTTGAGACAATGATAGCAGATATACATCATATAGTTTTTAATCATCTCAGCACCAGAATATTTCATTTTGTCAAATCACCTCATGAAACACTGACACTCTGAAGCTATACACAAAAGAAAGCCTGACTCACTTTGCACTCGAATCACTCACGCAATCTATTTTCCTCCTGAATACTTCTGAATCTGCCAGCCTCAATAGTCAGAGGAAGAATACGAGTCCAACTTCGGCTTTTAGAAACGAGATGCAACAAAAGATTCGGCGTCACGAATCCTGTGTTACAGTCAGGGGTCATGTGCTGCACTGTGTTGTTGAGGTGCATTCAGGAAGCATGTATGTCCTCAATTTTGCTTTCAACAACATATTTTCAAAACCATTTTCTTCAAGCAGACCAGCCGATCAAATATGATTCTATAGAAACAATATAGATTCATTCATATACTGAGGGAATCATTTGAGTGTTTTTGTCCATGTACTGCACATTTCAACACATTTGGTTACAATCTGTTTGCAGTTTGGTGTGTTTATAGTGCAGGTCAGATTAATATTTGTATGTTTATATGTTTGCACACCTCCAGATTGAAGTCCAGAGCTAACATTGAGTGCCAGTGCAGTGGTGCTGTGTCCTTTTTCTAGAGAGGTTGAAAGTAAATGGGATTAAAAGCAAAATCAACTCCACATTAAAACCGAGCATTAAAAGCCAGCAGGGGGCTGCGTTGGTGTGTTTAAGGTACCGGTGAGAAAATGAAATATGATGAGTAACACATTAATAAGATAAAGTTGTCACCGCAGCAAATATTTATAAACGGCAACTGCAATCTTTCATCAGCTTAACTAAGTGTATTAGCTGCCCAACCCCGACCGAACCTTAACCACAGTTTATTCACCAATAACCAAAACTAATGTCTGTGAACGTCCAATATCAGCTTTGTTGTCTGGCCACAGGTTTGTGCAGTGAGACTGAGGCAGGTCACAGTCACACTCATGAACAGCCGTGGATTTACTTGTATGATATATGGTGTTTTGAGAGCGAGGATACTTACTGGGCATCAGTGGTCACCTCCTGGGTTTGAGTCCTAGACGAGTTAAGGCCTTTCTGTGTGGAGTCTGCATGTTTCCTCTGGCTGCTCTGATTCCCTCCACCATCAAAAACATGTACGTTAGGTTAATTCTCCTGTTGGTGCCCTTGACCAAGGCGCTGGCTCAAACTGGAGCTGGTCCCCAGGGGCTGCACAGTGGCTGCTCACTCCTGCTCATAGGACAGATTCAATGCAGAGAAGGAATTTAAAGAATTTCAATAAAAGATAACTTATTTCATTTTAAAACACTTAAACAGAATTTAGGCTGAAAGTATTTTGTTTGATTTGCTGTGGATTATTATTACTTATTAGTATGATTTGATATTTAAATTCACAGGATCAAATCCAATACTCTGAAACAGTTTTACAAAGCTTGCTGCATTTGACACTTTATTTAATTTTGCATGCTGACCGTGATTTTTGTGCTGAGAAACCAGGAGTGTCATATTTTGCAGTTTTGCACTTTGAAACTCGGCGAAAATTGAGTCAAAGCTTCGTAAAAAGAGAGAGACAGATAGATGAAGAGGGAGAGAGAGAGAGAGATCAGTCTGCGTTACTGTCAAAGTGCAGTGGAGCGCAACACACTTCTCCAGGGTACAGCACATCACTCTCACTCTCTCATTTCTGTGTGTGTGTGTGTGCGTGTGTGCATGTTTCTGCATGTATGAACTGGTTGTTTATGTACATGCGCACATCGTTCTGTATTGTGCTTGTTCTTCAGTGCTCATGTCTGTTCAAGGTCTTCTGTCTCATTTTGTGTGTGTGTTTGTGTTTGTGTGTGTGTGTGTGTGTGTGTGTGTGTGGCCCCAGGCCTTGCACTGAGAGTGTAAAGACTCCAGTACTGGTCCAGGGGTTACAGAGGGCTGCTGCTGAATCCTGACCTACATCATGCTGCCATTAAGAGCGGCTCTCTTTAACTTCGCTGCATCTTAACTTTCACATGTGATGTTACAACACAAACAAACACTATTATAGTTCTGTCATCGCTTGGACTCAGCAGACATAATGACAACATGTCCTTTAGGGCGTGAGCTGTCTTTTAATGTACCGAGTTGACAGAATGGTGACACACTTACAGTTTGCATTTGAGACTTTCTCTGTTTTTCCAGAGCTCTCCAATGTAAATGTATGGCCCACCCTCAGTGTGCCTCATCTGTTGTGCAATATTTATGCACTTAATGCAGCCATTTCAGCCTTAAGTCAAATATAAATTGGTTGAACTCTTGAACAGTCTCACTAAGCAATATTGTATGTCTTGTGTATTCACCAGTAACAAGAAGGACAATGTAGGGAAGTAGAAGTATAAAGTACCACAAAAGTAAATCTACTACAGTAAATCTACTTTGTTTCATTTGACCACGGCTCAGGTGGATATGAGTGTTTTTCACTATGTTTACGCATTTAAAGTTTCTCCTGCCAAAGCTTTACACTGCAACATTAATAATACATTATAATAATACAGCAAGTTAATAATACATTTACACACTTTCAGTGAGAATGAGAAGAAATAAGGTCTGAAATCAGCTTCTATTTCGCTGGAACAGAAACCTGCACACTCTACTTTCCTGCACTCCAACTTATCCATAATGGCTCAGTCTTTTATCTTTTTATATAAAGAGAGTGTGAATCATATGCCACGTTATGCAACACAATTGCAGTCAGGCAAGCCAAAAAGTTAGAAACCAAAGAACTGACTGACCTTGTATTGGAGGCTGAACTCCTACTTTGCCATTGTGCGTTTATGTTGCCTCCTTCCTTCATCAATACCACAGATAATACCTGAATGTTACACAGTAGAAGCAGGTTAATATGTGGTATCAAAGATCTTCAGACAAACCTGCTACTGACGCTTTCTTAAAGCTGAATCTTTGAGAAGAAAGTAATTTTAGATTTCCTCTTATTTCTTATGCGACGTGATCACAGTCCGAACTCTGACCTGAGGTGTCCCCTCTTGCCAGGCCAAGACTCATGAACCTTCTCACCGCCACCACCGGGAGGAGCTGCACTTTGTGGATGAGTATGGCCAGCCAATCACTATGCAGGTGGAGGGAAGAAGGGGGCGCGGTCACAGGAGGCGGCGGTCTCGTTGCGCGATGGAATGCAGTGTCCCGACGGAAAGACACTGGGAGGCCCTGAGAGCCATGGGACTGATGGAGGGAGAAGAAGGCCAGGGAGATGGCTACGCTGCAGGGTGGGTGGTCCTGGAAGGCTGCATGATAAATTGTGCTTAAGATGTTAGGGGTTAAGGATTTTGGATTGATTTTGGAGTAAATTAAGTGGAAATTAAGCAGAAGTTCGGAACTATGGTGAAACTTTGGGACTGGGTTATGACTATGGCGGAGTAGTTCAGAGTGACTTAAACAAATGAGATCAACAGAGTAAAAATCACCCACTGGGTAGGTTCAAACTGGGGTAAAGGTTTGGGAAAGGGGCAAAATGTTGGAATCTAGGCTAGGTCATATTTGGGGACTTTGATTAAGGAAATTTCCCAAAACAGTTGTGGCAGAGGTCAAAGGTTTTGACTGGGTAAAGGATTGCAATGGTGTGTAAATGGTTTAGAATGGAGTAAAAATTTGGGAGTAGAATTTTGGAAATGGAATGAAATTTGTAACCAGTGTAAAAGGTCTATGGGGAAATAATTTGGGGTAAAGGTGTAACAAGAAGCAAAACGTTCGGGACATGAGTAAGAATTTTAGAATGGGCAAAAAAGGCTGGGAATAATAAAAAATGTGAATGGGCTGAACTGTACGGACTGAAGTTAAAGAGATGAAAAGAGTACTTCGGTGTGTTGATGATTCAAATCAAGGGATGATATTGTTGAGTGTTTGGGTTCAGTTCAGTTTGCAAGGTCAGCATGATGTTGCATTGAGTCTCATAAATATTCATGAGTGGAAGGTTGTTCTGCTGAGACAGCTGCCAGTGCAAGACATGCTATGATTATACATGTGGATGAAGTCTATAAATATTCATAGAGGAATTTACATATCATGGATCATACCATTTACATCCATGCACAGCTAAACAATAAATAGACCTAAATGAGGCCTGACTTTCTCCCTCTCTTCTATCACCTCCTTATAAAACATAACATGACCTGATGGCTTCCTCTATACAGGCCATACTATGGTCACATCGCCGTGTCTCCTGACATGTACTCATCCAGTGGTCACATGATGATGTCACCCGACGTCTATCCACCCAATGGTTACCTGCCCAGATCATCGAATGACCAGCAACCGAGTATGAACTACCTGCCCAGCGTCTCCTACAGCCTGGATCACCTGGACAGACTCGACTACCAGGTGATTGATTCTGTTCTATATAGTATTTTATTCTACTCTGAATTTATGTTTGTGTGTGTTCAAATTCATTTTACAGATTCAAGTATTCAGATTACACTAATTTCCATTCTGATCTTTTTTCCTATTCCAGGGTCCAGAAATGTTGCCCTACCAGCCGAACTCAGAGAGCTGTCTGATTGGCTGCTACAATACAGAAGAGATGGAGCCTAAGAATTTCCCCAGACAGGTAATTTCAATGATTTGCATCACTACTATTTTGTTTCTCAGCAGCACCTCTGTGTCATTTTTCTGTCACCTCAGTCATTCCCATTTAGTTCTTCTTTCTCTCTTGTGCTGCCTCTCTAACATTTTTTTTATTTATGTAGTTTTTCGATGTTATCATAGCAAATTAAACATGTACACTTAGTTGGTGCTTTGTACTACTCTCATAATGGATTTAATAATATATAAATAATACATTTTTCTCTGACTTTCTCTGCAGTCCGACTATCGTCCTCCTTGGCGGTCTGATCGTCTTCTGGGATATCTGCCCCTCAGCGAGCTCGACAGCGGGCTAGGATGTGGTCCTGAAAGCCCACACCACCGGGTACCCTTCTCTGAGGCCGAGACAGACGCCATGTCATCGCTGCCGGGCCACACCCCTTCCTCCCAAGGCTCCTCCTCTTCCTCCGAGTCCCTGATCTCCTCTGAACCCAGCGACTCAGGCTTCCACAGCGTCAGCACCGGGGAGCACAGACGACTGCATAAGATCCACGCCCACCGACAAACTCACCATCTCCGCTCTGGCCACTCCCCTCGAGAGCAGAGGGGACGCTGGGATTTGGAGTCCATCCCTGAGACGACACCGATGACTCACTCCGGAGCACCACAGGCATCCCGCTGCACTGTGGGTAACAGCACAACCACAACAGTTCACTTCCACAGAGCTGAGAGGAGTCCGACCTTACCCCGCCACTGCTCCCCGCCTTCCCCTTCCATTGGTTAGTAAAACTCAAATCATTTCCTTTAACTGTCCATTTATTGCTTACAGATTCTGAAGCCAAGAAAATCAGAGAGACTAAAATTTATCAGACTATTTATCCAAAACAGGTATTAGTCCTGAAAATTGAAGTGGAGATTAGCAGTTAGAGTTGATGTGTTTAATTGCTTAGATGTTTAACGTGTGGTATCATTCCAAATTTAGTATAGTGTTGTCAACTAGTACATGTCAAGTATATATAATCCTTAAACTGTGAAGTGCCATCATGCTTTACCCCTGCAGGTATGACCTCGACCACACTCATGATACACACATGATAATTTAGCAACAGCAGCTACATTCAAGCAATGAAAAACAACAAAATATACCTGAAACTAGTGCATCACTAATGCTCCTTCAAGCCATCTGTTATTAAAAATACCTCCAGCTGGTCAGCAACAAGAGCAATTTGGCTTTACTCTTTTCTTGTTGATGTTTCATTTCCACTGGCTCATCTCTGCATTCTCCAGACTAGAAAAAGCCAGGGTGAAGTAGCGTGTTTAAATCATGGAGTGCTCCTAAAAAACTTGAGGTGTTTAGGTGTATAACGAGTTTAGTAATCAACACACATATATCAAAACATACTATAACATCTTACCAGAGTGTGTTCACGGTCACTATTATAGCACCACAACCATCGAGGGGTGGTTTAAGAAAAATTCAGTTCAGATGACTGACAAACTGGGCACTGTAACTCTGTTTGACACCGTTGGAGTGAACATGAATGCATTTATTGGAAGTAGAGCACTCCAATAAATCCCATTAACCTTGAGCAGTTGTGTAAAGCATCAATGTCGCTGTCATCTTGTTTAAGACAAAGAAGCTGCAGTGTGAGGAAACTGTCAGGTCGTCCAACATGGCATCTGTTTCAATGCATGCACAACAAGTTCTTGTTATAATGGCTAAATGGAGATTTATGTATTTTGAAATGCAATGTAATAACTAAGTACTTCTTTCTGTCTGCAGGTTGCCGTACTGAGCCCTGCCAGCGAAGGGCCCTGTGGTTGGAGCAGCAGCAGGTAGGAGGCAGAATGATAGAGGCTCCTGGGCGGAGTCGGACAATAACAGATTTGAGTGAAGGACAGCGCCGCCGCAGGGCCAGTCACCCCAACATGACGGATCCAAACACTCTGGGAAACACACTCCAGAACAGCCAACCAGGAGCCACCAGCAGCACACTGGGGCCAAGGAGCAGGGCCAGTTATCCCAGTAACTGCCACCCCAACAGTCACCTCAGCATAGACAGAACCAGTCTGACCAATCATCAGAATGCACTGAGAAACAGCCAGAGCACAAACCGGAGCAGAGAAGACGACTCCCTCTCTAAGAGTCCTGGATCTGGTTCCAGCGGAGCGTCTGACTGGCGCAGCTGTCAGACTCTCGGGAATCGTACCGGCAACTCAAAAGGTTCCTCCGTTCCTTTGTACAGCACACTGGGAGCCCCACAACGTAGCCCTCACTCTCCACCCTCTCCTCGCTCCAGACTGTCCAATCAGAAGTCAGTCAGGAACCAGCTGCTCAGAGCCCGAGCTTACCGATTGGCCAGGGAACGCAGCGAGGTCACAACAGATGAGGAGGTGCGAGGGGAGGGGGAGAGGGAGGGTGAGGAGGAAGGGGAGGATGGTCGCTGGGCGGGGCGATACTGGAGTCGGACTGAAAGGAGACGCCACCTGGCGCTGTCGAGGCAGCAAAGAGAGAGGAGAGGAGGAGGGGAGGAGCTGGCCGGAGGACTTCAGAGCTCACTGTCGTCTCAGACGGTGCTGGAGCTGAGTCACATGAAGCAGAACCGACTGAGGAACAGCAAGTTGCTTGATGATTGGACGACTGTGGAGGAGCTGCTGACTCATGGGACACGAGTGGAGAGTGACAGTCAGCTTTGTCCCAGCCCTCTGTTATCAGTTACTACTGTCTGATGGGAAAATCTCTGACACACAATCCCACTGTTTGGTTACCGCTCAACCCAACACTCAGGCCCAGATTCATTTGGAGGTTTTCAGTGGCCAGTGGACATGTCCACAAAAAGACCAAATCAGAAAGACAAGTTTGAGTTCACGGTCCTGCGTCTATCAATTACATATAGATCACATAATTTTTGAGACTCTATCTGTTTGTAGATGTTTGTGAGAACACAACCGACCCACAAGCTCACTTAACAACACAACTCAGTTACCAACCTAACGCTAACAGCAGTTAATGGCAGACGTTCATGGACACTTTGTTTCATCATGTTTACTGTCAGTCCTGCACAGCCTTCAGTGTCACAAACAGAGGATTCAGCGTTTGCTTGCAAACTCAACAACAATAGAACCAAAACTATGAGCTAAAAGATGCTAAAAGTTGCATGGAGCTGCTGGATGTACGCTAGTGTCTGATGTCCGACTCTCTATGCAACGGTGCAATACAAATGGCGCTTAAGGTCCTTATATACTTCAATACACTACAGACATGAGCCACTGAAAAATGTGGCCAAAGCTAAAATAACCAAGAAGCTACGTGCAGAAAAGGCTGAACAGAAATCAGAAGGGTGACAATCTCTGCAACTCGGAAGAAACAGATCTGAACCTGAACTGAGTTTAAACCAACACAACTGTCTGACAAAAACCTCTAAACCAACACTTGCTATAGAAATGAGTTTCTGCAGGTTTGTCCCAGTAAAAGGATGCCGAAGAGCTGCAGGAGCTTCAGCCCCCGTGAACAGACTCACTGGATGGACGAGTCGGAGTCTTCACACACCAGACTGCCTGCGACTGCTCTGAAATATCACACCATCAGATGTGCTGCCTTGTGGAAAAGTGTCTCCATCTCCTTTTCTGGTTTTACTGCCTTTGTTTCCATCTCTGTGCCATAAAATGTCGAGGTCGACTCTATGAAATGACAAAACTGTTGGGACACTCTGCTTGCTGTGAGCTTGTTAGAGGATCTCTGCACCTTTATGATCAAACAGCCTCTGAATCCCTGAAGATGCTGTTTCTCCAGACTGTTGTTTTTTTTTCAGTTGTTTGGGTGGTTTACCATTTTAATCTGCATGTACTCACACACACTTGGAGTGTCAATGAATGAGACAGAGGCTCCATGCAGCACGGTGTACACTTGGGTTTCAGTGAAAATTGAAATGTGCCATATGTCATCAATCAGAAATCACTATACATTATCTATAAAGGAAGAGTTTGACATTTTGGGAAATACGCTTCTTTGCTATCTTGCTGAGAGACAGATGAGAATATAGATCATGTCCTTAGGTTCAATATGAAGCTAAGCTGACCGGCTGCTGCAGCGATTTGATGGGCAGATATGATACGGTATCGATCTTTTCATCTAACCTTCAGTAACGAACCAAATCAGGTGTTTCACCAAATGTCACATTCTCCTTTTCATGTGTTTCAGTTCCCGATGTTTGTGAAAACACGGTGACGAGACTTGGTTCATATCACTCAAAATCAACCAAATGATGGTACAATCTCAAAATAACAACATGAGACTTTGTGTGTCACTTGATTCTGTGAAATGCAGGAGAATCGATTCACAACAACAGAACATCAGTCTCATCAGCAGAGTCAGACTGGTGACAGATATCAATATCTCTAGAAGCCAACATGACTTCAGGCACCTTTGAAAGAAATGGGTGGATTCATTTGAGAAATTTTAATCAGGGTTAACGTTATGATGATATAATAATAATAATAATAATGTGTTATATAATGAAACCGTACAATGCAATTTTGTTAGAAATAAGAAAATGTCCATTTATTTTCATATTCTGTCAAATTCAGAAAGAAATGAAAGCCTGGAGACAGTTCAGGTCACAAAGATGGATTCGTCAAATGAATATATTTAATTAATTCCTTTTCTAAACTGAGTGTGTGTGTGTGTGTGTGTGTGTGTACTTGTACTTGCTACATAGTGAGGACTGGAACAGGTTTTAACTAATAGAGTGAGGACATTTCGGCAGCTCCTCATAACTTCAAAGAACTGTTTGAAGGTTAAGGTTGGTTTTAGGGTTGAGGTTAGAAACAGGTTAAGGTTAGAACCAGGTTTGAGTGAGAACTAAGCTTGAGTTAGAATCAGATTTAGGTTGGGGTTTGGCATTTAGTTGTGATGGTTAAGGTCGGGGTGAGGTGAGGTGAAGGCCATCACAAGCATAAAAGTACAAGTATGTGAGTGCAAGAATGAGAATATAAAGTTTGATACTAAATTGTTTGTAGTGTTTAGCCAAAGATATTGTGTAACTTTGTGGACAATCTAGAACAAATATCACTGTACGATGTAAAAGTATATTTTATGATCATATTAGTTTTTTATATACTTTATTTTGCCTCATCCTGCTCTGATGTGCATGAACATAGATGTTACTGTACAATCACCCGTTAGCATACAGAAGCTTTATTATGACAGTCTAAACCTAGCATGCTAACTCCTGATAGCACCAAACGAGCATTTCAACGATGCCCAAAGTGTCACAAGTGCTGAAGTCTGTGAAAACCGTATTTTATCAGGCTGAGCTTTTATTTTGACAAACAGATGTCAGAGGAAGAGAAACTCCAAAACCACACAGAACCAAATTTGTTGAGTTAAACCTTAATGACGGAGACAAAGCAGTGCAGGGATGTCCAAAGTTCAAAAACACACCTGTCAACACCTGATTAACATGTTGCATCTCATTAATTTAATCTGGACACAAACAGACATGCAATAAGGACAATTAATGGTTTTAAGGGGGAACTACTTCTTATAGAACAGCAGTGTATGTATGCTTGTATCATCATGTATGTTAGCAGATACAGTTGGTGACAGGTTTTGGTCTCTGATCAGACCTGATGGTACCAAGACTTCAGGACACCGCACACAGTCACTGCTGGTGTTCAACAAGAAACAGTTCCTGCATTAAACTCCCTCTGAAACCACAAACTGTTGCATTCACAGTCATGTTTATTTGCACGTTAAATGGATGAGATACAGCATGTTAAGTTAATGAGCTTTAGAGGTGTTGGAAGATCGTTTTTAAATTTTGTCCCGTCCGTTTTTATGCTAAGATAGACTAACCACATCCTGACTCTGTATTTAAAACACAGGCATGAGACTAACATTCATCTTCTTGTCTCAGTCTCACAAGAAAATTGAACGAGAACCCAAAATGTTGAATAATTCCTTTAAAAACTTAATCTGGGAGGGTATGAGGTTTTAAAATCATTTTCTGTCTTAAAGTCAAAAAATCAAACTATTCTTTTAAAAAAAAAAAAAACAAGTAAATGTTATGAAGCTCTTAAGGGCCCTGAGATTATGTTGTTCAGGTTTTGTGAATCTGGTCCTGAATCTTAAGTTGTGACTGTTTCTGTTTCTTTGGGGCTGTGTGCAATAATCAGAGGTCCAGTTGTCAAACTGGCCTGCAGTCTGATGTCGGTCAGCTCTGAGGGACTGTGTCCTTCTGGACAACTGGGCTGTAATGTCTTGTGCTCAGGTTTGTATCTGTATGATGTCAGGGAGGGATTTCGTGGTGTGTGTGTGTGTGTGTGTGTGTGTGTGTTTGTGTGATGAGCTCATGAAGAGACAGGAAGGTTTTGTGTGACTGGTTTGACGATGTGGGTTTTTGTATTTCTGTTTGTTTCCACGCACCCTGTGACCTCACAAAATGTACATGAGATTTGAACCATGATGTCCATGAAACTGCCGACCTGAACAGCAGTGACAGAGACCTTTGATGGAAGTTCTCATCACCAAGAACTTATGTAAAACAATGTCAGTAAACTGTGAACATTTAAGTATTCTTCTTGTGGGTTCAGCTTTCTGTGAAATGGAATGGCACTTCTATAACAAAATCATCTCGTTTCACTTCCTCCAAACAAAATCATTGTCAAAATCAAAGTACATCCTGACTTTCAGCTGCTGATATGAGCTCCAAAAACATTTCCCAGTGAGGAGCTACAGTTAGTGGGGACGAGACGCTCTGCTGAGTTTATAAATTCTGAAGACAGCTGGGTCTGAAAATCTTGCCTAATGCAGCTTTGGGGAATCAAAGCATGATGGGAAAACAGAAACACATGGGGCCTCCCAGTTCAGATTCTGAGTCCTTAAGAGGACACGATCCAAAACAACCAGGGTCTGTCCTGGGCTCTCCTTACTGATCTGAGAGCAGAAGCAGTGCTGCAAGCAGGTGCTCCTCCATAGTAAAGTCTAATATTTGGTTTGTTTAGTGCCAGGAAATGACCTTCAAACAGCCGACGACTCCCCATGATAAACTGAGCCAACAGGACAGTGTAGCAGGTTAATGAAATATGCGTTATATGAACAACATGTCCAGGCTGCTGATCAGACAACACTGAGGAGTTTATGCCTAATTGCCATAATTTAGCCATTTGTACGAGTTTCACTTTTCCGTCACAGTGGAGCCGATTTGAAACTAGCCTGGTGATTAAGGAAGACGTTTTGACACATCAAGGCAGGAAACTCACAGGGGTAAATAATAAAACTCACGATGACTGAATTCCATTCAGCAGCTTCAGTTTCAAGGTCCTGGTGTTGCTCATGCTGGCTCAGTGAGAGCAGATGAGAATGGATCAAAAAACAAATGTAAAAAAAACTTAAATAAATGATGACGTCCATGAAACATGTGACTTAAAGTGAAGAGCTGAAAGCATCAGATCTGTGTGGAGGATGAGGAGGCTGTGACCTTCCTCACATTCCCATATGAAACTAAGAGAAAGCATGTTTTCCACACGATTTCCCATCATTTGACCTTTGACTGGAGCGCTTTCAATGACGTAATCTCATTGTGTCCTGCCATTTATCACCATCAACCAATGAACTCATATTCACAGTCGGAGATAGAAACAAACAATTTATTCTTGTTTTCTTTTGCTGATTTTCTGGAAATTCAGTTAAGATTTGTGGTACATTTGGATGGAAAAGTATCTGCTGTCACTAACTGAGCTTTTCCTATGATGACAAATCAAAATGTCTGCTGTGAAAATACATATAACACCTGACCTACTTATCTAGATCACCTGAATGCACCATTAAAGTAAAACGTGGTCCTGCTAAATATTTTGGGAAACTGAACACGATGAACCTTCCGTCATGATATTTCTGCTTTCAAAAAGCTGCCTTTAAAGGATACAGCTCCTTCGAAAGTTGCAGGAATAATAAGAAACTTGTAGACAGATGGAAAGTCTTTCCTGTCAACAGCAGATGAGAAGTTATAGGGTCAGTTCCTTCAGTTTTACAGATTAAACTATGTTAATGTTTAAAATAGTGACGCAGCTCCTGTTTGGTCGTCACCAGCTTTCATCACCATGAACATTGACAGACAGCGTTCTCCGCTGACGGCCATGTTGGCTCTTCAGTCCTGCTCCGTGACCGTTTCTATAGCAACTGGTGTTTCGACGGCAGCTGATCTCTCAGCTCTTGGCCTTGTCACCATGGTGATGCTTTGTGGAGGATGATGGGACTTACTTAGCGGACACTCATCGGCTGTGCAGAGAAAAGCAGCAGCAGTAAGATTAAAGCGCCTGGACTGACCGAGTGCAGGTGTGTCGACATTGTCGTGAACTGATTCCACCATCAGACGGCGAATTCAAACAGCACACAGAATGTATTTTAGCAGTAAACTCAACAGAGGCTCCTTGTTTTCATACATCTGACCTGAGGAATCTGACAGTAAACTGCGTCATCACTTCAACATAGGCTGAGACAGGGCGACCTCTGCTGGTCGGCATGTGGGATTACAACAGCTGGACAAAAACCTACAGGGATCATTAAAAAAAAAAGTGCAGAAGAGAAAATAAATGGTTCTGTACTTTGACTGCATACCAGAAAGACACAGCTTGATGCCACTGCAATATCTGAAGTTTGAATTGAGATATAAAATGTGCCAAATGGTGAATGTAGTGTTTTAAAGGTCTTACAAACACAATACACCCCCACATGTGTTTTCACCTGTTTTGCTTGATCAGACTTCTTCTCAGGACTGAAGACTGAGCTTGACTGACATCCTTCACTCTCTTTTTGTTGTACCTGTAAAGAATGGAACAGCTTAATTCTTATCATTCTTCGGGCGCAGTCAAATTAGCTTCTGTCCTACAAAGTTGCCTCACCTGCCGCCCCCACAAAGGACGTTATGTCACCGCTCTGAAGGGATGATAAATAAAAATAGAGCTTTGAATGTGGAGGAGTTATTTTGGGCGTCCCTGGTCCTGAAAGCAAAGGTTTGCTTCGTGTTCATGAAACTCTCCTGGTTGAATCATCAGTATAGAAGATAGAAATAGAGAAAGAAAATATCTGGTTCTTTAAAAAAAAAAAGAGAGACCATGAACAAAAAACAATAGAGTGGTCAGCTACGACCACAGAGCTTTGAGTTAAAACACTGAAGGTAAAAAATGTACTTTGAAAAAATCTGATCAAACATTCTGTTCACACACTGATCGATTTGAGATTAATTGTACAACTATAGTGACATGTTCTGTTCCCAACAGGCTGTTTTTCACAGCAGATATTTTAATATGTCACAGGTGACAGTATCATGATTGGATATGAAAGGGGCAACCTGGAAAGACTCAGTCGTTCACAAGCAAGAATGGAGAGAGGTTCAACACTTTGTCAAACACGGGATTGTATAAAAGATAATACTGCATGGACTCAGGGAGACTTGGTAAAACATAAAACTATAGTATCTGTAATTCGTCCATGAGACTCCAGTGGTTCCATGTTGAATAAAAGGAGATCATTTATAGAAAACTATAAAATGTGGGAGCAATGCAGCAGTTTAAGGTTTGGTAACACTGACATTAATATGACGACTATAATCATCACTTCTCCATTTCCAAACACAGTGCATGTGTTTGTGTTGACCAACAAAGTCGAGCAAAGATAAACTCTGACCTGAAAGTCACACAACAACACAGGAAAACAGGAAACACATTGTTAAATTAAGCAGATGAACAGATGTCAGTTGAAGTGAAGGATGGGTGGAGAGAATATTTGTCGTGAGGAAAGGTAATGTATTGCAATACCCCAATTTAAAAAAGATAGAGAATGACATGTTTAGCCTAGCTTAGCATAAACACTGAAAGCAGGGGGAAATTGCTAGCCTCGCTCCATCAAACGACGAAACAAAGCACCATCCAACAACTTCAAATCTGGCTCATTTTTTAAATCTATGACACGTCCTCACATTTTTTGCTACAGCCCTCAATCTCAGCTGCCTGTTATGGGTCAAACATGAACAAATAATGAGAAAAATCCAGACTTTGTAACAAATTTATTCCATAAAATATACTTGAAAATATACTTGTATATAGCTCTATGAAGCAGCGCTGCTACAGTTGAATCCACATTTGAAAATATTCCACACAGGACAGATGGGCTGCACCTCCACTGGGAGTAAATGGGAGGAAAGTAATTTCACCTTTGACTGCTTGTTTAAACTGAAGTTTAAATTCTGTTCGGTTTTCAGTGGAAATGCAGCCCAACACAAAAACTTCTCCAGCTGAAACAAGACAAACACAAAACAGTATAGTATAGCATAACAACCCTCACATTTCAAAAAGTAAAAGATTCTCAAGGTTGCATCACATGGTTCATCTGAACCGGTGATTTTGGTTAAGTTCACAAAAGGACCTGATGAAGAGAAACTTATCTGAAGAAATGAGCTCCTTTTCCAAAACCCCCAAACAACCTTTTCAAACAGTTTCCAAAAATGATGAACATTTCTAAAGGGATCCTGTAAACTTTTAGTCCAAATAAAAGCACAAAAAACCCACCAGAGTTACTGAGGATTTCAAGCACGCAGCATTGAAATGAAGGCACACATTCAAACAGGCCACAGATGGATTTTAGTCTCAGAGTTTGTGGGTCTGGACCCGACAGACACTTTAGATTCAATTAATGACTCAAACTACCAGGAATATTCTTTAGGGAAAACATTTGGCTTCATGCATGAACTGGCCAAAAGAAAAGGGTTTGTTCTTAAGTTATAAATACAACTGAATGAGAATTCTACTAACAATATTTTTTAAAATTAATTTCCTGTTTTTTGCATAGTTGTGTTGTTTCTGTTCGCTGATAGTGTTCTTGTGAAGGTTTCTTGTCCTCAGGTCTCTCTTGGAATTGAGACTGCCTGATGAATGATAATCCAGACCTGTGTCAAAGTCATGGACTGATTATTTTATCTTTGTCAGGGAATAACTAAACTAAACTGCCGTAAAATAAATAAATATGGAGTTTAAAAGCCAACTAAAATAATAAAAAAAAAACCCTCAATGTAATATTATTAAGTGGTTTCCATATCAGTGTGATGTACATCACACCTCACCAGTTTACTGAGAGGTTTGACCTAAAGCAAATGGAGCACAACAGGTTGCTTTATGCAAACTGGGGGCACTTGATCAGTTAAAAGTGTTTACTGAATCAAACTTGAATGAGAAAACCTGACAGACAGAAGGAAGATGGGTTTAGGATGAAAATATTGAAGTGTTATTGCATAAGGCCCATTGAACCTTTTACTTTTCTTGGCTCTCAAATGGTCAAATATTGGTACCAGCCTTCAAAAACCCACCTGATTTTAACTGTAAACTGCAGGGGTCAGGTAGGACAAGAAATACTGACGTTCAAATCTAAACTGTACATGTTTTGTACATGTGTAATCAGAATTTAAAAAAAAGATCTGCTGATTGAAGCATCAGGATGCAGAGAAGAAGCAGGAAATGACAGAGCAGCTCTGAAGAAGGCATTGTAGCAAGGCTGAATATAACATGACTATAACTTGTAATTGTGCATAATGTACTTGTATAGTTCTCTTAGCTGCTCATGCAGCATCTCTACAGTCCAAGTTCTCAGGTCCCAAATGCAGGCAGGAGGGCTGATGTGAACAGTTTCCTCTAGTCAGCAGCTTGTGCACCAACTTGATAAGATGTGAACTCAGGAGTGATTATAAGTGCATAAGTCTGTACATGTGCATAGTCCATAGTGTTTATGATGATTCAATTCATCAAATTAAATGCTTTTTAATTTCCCCTGTGTATCACATCTTTAATGTCTCGTCCCTTATTAACTTTACACCAACAGCTCAGTCTGAACTCTTTGTGGTTTACGTCTGATAATTTCTTCTAAGAAGACAAAGAAAACCTTCAACCAATAATAACTCGTTTTTCCTGCTGATGTAAATCAAGTCCTCCCATCTATTTTTATCCCTTATCATCCACTCCAGGTCACCAGACCCACAAAAACTCTCCATAGTAACCAAATCCACGTAAAAACACACATCACTGAAAGGCAGCAGATTTTTCCATGAAAACATGAACCTACTGATTGTATTCAGAAGTAGTGATTAAAACATTTTATCAGACAGAAGTCAGGGTCTGCTGACTTGTGCAGGAGGAGAAAAGCTGCCAGTGCTTTAATGGTTCCTGCTGATAAAAGGTTCAATGATGATTTAATGCCTCTTTAACTGTTAATATTACATACTGGCAACAGATGAATCTGTCATTTAAATTGCCCACTGCAGGTGGAATATGATTTAAAAAGGGCAATAAAATAATTTTGTTACTAAAATCTAAATTGAAATCTTAATCCAAAGTAAGACAGCCGGTAAATAACCCTAATAATAATAATCAGGCTGTATTCAGAAACATTCTAACAAGATTTTTAAATTAGAAAGAAAAGTGCTCTGGCTTAAGAGTGACACTCCTTAAGGTGGAATCAGAGTTGTAAATATGTAATTTACTAATAAACTGTAGAGAGACTGTAGATTGTCTCACTAGTGAACTGATTATTGCTGTGTATCTCCAGCTGAGGTTATTGTCTTTATGTTGTTTAAAGGTACTCTGTGGAGTTTTTGACCTGTAGTACAGCCATGGACCAGTTCTCTTTAATGATGTGGTCCCTGTTTTGTCTCACGCACGCACACAAATGTACATGCACTGCTACACATCCTGCTCATAACTTTGACACTATTCTACTGACCTACAGGTGGCAGTAAAGCACTAAAATATATAGTAATGTACCAACAAAGGAAGGAGGAAGAAGACTGCGAGTGAGTGAATAAAATGTAAACAATCCAAGATTTAAAGTACTTTAAATAATCAGCATTATGAAATGGATTCAACATGTTTGTTAGAACTAAAGGAAACACAGTGTGTTGGTGATTTAATACTGAATGTAAACAGGACTTTGTTCACAAGAAAACTCCACAAAGCAGCTTCAACACAGGGTCTAAGGACAGAGTGAGCCGTATCCTGTGCACATAGTAGAGCTGCTGGTTTGTTATATATGGCTACATAAATAAAATTGACTGATTTGACAAATGTGCTGTTAGTTGTGAAGGTTTGAAAGAGAGATTTAGCTTCAGCTTTGTTAAATATTTGTTAATTAAGGCAGCAGATAAGTGAGTCTTTCTTCAACTTGCCTCATGCTGGGTTCACTCTCAACAATCTCCACCGAAGAAAACATTTACAGAAAACACAAGCAGCAGAAACTGAGCAATCACAGTCACTGCGAGCTCAACACTGTGTCTCTGGAGCCACCGCAGCCTTGACATGCAGCCACATTATTGAGAAGAAGCACATTAAAAACAGCGTAGCCTGTTAATGCACAGATCCAGATCCAGTTTCAGAGGGACTCTTTCAGATGCTCTCATTGCTTGATCCAGACAAATATGAGTAAACCTACAGTGAACATTTAGAGGAATTTTAAAAACTGTTTGAAAACACATTTTAACTTCTTAATATTTATGATCAAGACCTCTGAAATTTGTGGGACTCGCCTGTGTTGAGATACCTGGAGTCATCAATATGTGTGTTGTCAAAGACTGCACACCGGAATATGCAGTCGTTTGTTCTGTAAACGTCTCAAACATCACTGCAGTTAATTCACATCTGTTGAAGCTGTTTTTAACTCACATGGTGTCTGAGGATGTAATAATCCAACCTCAGACCTCAGTTCATTCAGAAATGTGAACACATCAGCACTTCAAACCAAAAACGATCATTTCTGACCTTTGCTTTCAGTCTTATGTTTTCTCCTTCTACTGTTTTTTAAACTTATATTTGTTTGCTCCTCCAAAACTGAAAAAAGTTTTTTGACTATTTTAAGTGCCCACATACTTTGTGAGCTCTTTTTTCCTCCCTTTATGACTCTTAAAAGCAGCACAATACATGAATATGGGCTCCGGGATGATTCCTTTAGGATTATCATACAAAAAAACCTCCTGATCTGAAGCATCAGAGCATCCATGATCCATGATCCATGATCCATGATCGCTGACCCTCTTTAAGGCTTTAAAAGCAGGATTGAACACATGAATGATGCATAGGTTGACATCGTATCACAGTCACTGTTAGGCAAGAAACATGAGAGAGTTTGAAAACAGTTTTAGAAAATAAGTTGTAATTTTGAGAAAAAGTCAAAATGTTATAAGAAACAGTCATGTGCATGCGACTGCTGTGCCACTCGAAGTTTTGCCCTTTTAACTTTACAACTATTTCATCTTATTTCATACTATTTTATTGCCGTAATGTTTTTTTCTGGTAGTGTTATGACTTCTCATGTTTTTGCTCATAATTTTGACTTTTTATTTCTTATAACATTCCATATGTTATCAGAAAAAACATTTGCTCGTGATGAAAAATATATTTTCTCATGACTGCTTCCCGACTTTTTTTCGTAATATTACGACTTTTTTCCAAAATATTTCAACGTAACTCTCAAAATCTCTGATGTTTTCTCTGTACAGTGGCCCTCGTACTAATGCTGTATCGTAGTGATTGTACTCTGCAGTGTGTGTGTGTGCGTGTGCGTGTTGTTCTAGACCTCCCCCTCGCTCTCCTCCAGGTTGTGTTTGACCAGAAACTCTTTGATGGTTGGCTGATTGTCTAGCCCTGCCCACTGCTCCTCCAGGTGATGCAGAAGCTCCTCCCACTGCCGCTTGTCTTTTCCTGTCTGCCAGGACAACCGAACCACCGCCCGTAACAGCGGCAACAGGAGGGGGTGTGGCTTGTCATGCTTTCCACTTAGTGGGCGGGGTTTATCTTCCAATGGGAGGGGCCTGTCCTCTGTGTTAGTCTGAGTCTCAGTGGGGGTCAGAACACGGATGGCGTGATCACAGTGATCCCGGGCCTCCTCCAGCTGATCCACCTCCTGGAAACAGCTCGACAGCCCCACCAGAGTGAAGAACCAATGGGAAGAGGCCGGGGGCGGGGCCTGAGTCTGGCTGTCATAGTAACTCGCCCAGCCCAGTTTGTGTTGCAGTCTCTTGGCGTTGAGCAGCGGACCCAAGGCCTCTTGGTACCGTCCCACCCTCAATGAAACAAGACACACTCAAACCACCAACACTGGAGCTGAGATATATTCATAAAAACTATAAAGTATTTATCAAAAATATTCACAGAGATGGAGCAAAGAACAGAAAAGAGGAAGCAGGAAGAGAAACTAAAAACAAAAGCCAATGAGCAACATTAACACTATTTAAGAAATTATTTTCCAGGACATTCGCAGCTGAAACTCAAAACTCTGAATGGCTCTCGTTTTAATTTCAAATGAAGGTCAGTAATCAAAACTAAACAGCTGTTTCAGTTGTTGTCTTTTCTCACAGTGGTGGAAGAAGTACTAGGATCTTTTACTTAAGTAAAAGTACAAAAGTATTAGAACCACAATATACTTAAAGTACTTAAGTACCAAATTTAAGTACTCACTCAGAATGAGACAATTTCAGAATCATATATATTATATTATTGGATTTTAACTATTGATGCATTAATGTGTCCATCACTTTAGTCAATCAATAAAATTTTATTATTATTATTATTATTATTATAAAATGAATTATTTTGATCTTATAAAAGCACACCATCATTGATTTGTTGATTATATTTTGTATTATTAATCAAATTCTAAGTAATCAGTAACTCAAGTTATGAAATAAATGTAGAAAGGCTCAATAACAAAAGTTCCACTCGTACAAACTCATCTTCACTTGCAGATTTTATTGATATTACTTCACTTTTTAATACTGCTTGTTTGTGTGTCTGGTACGTTATTGATGCCCAGTTTTTGATACTCTGCAGGAAAATAAAAAGATTAAGAACAGAATGTAAATGATTCACTGTTTGGCAGGTACTCAGGGGTTGGTCTCAGCCAGAGTCTACAAGAATCTGACAAAAAACACCAGACTAACAGCTACACACAGTTCAGTTCATTTTCATTTTTAATAACCAAACATAGTGGCTTTGAGTGGAGATGGGACCCAGAGCTGATGTGGGAACAGAAGTTTCCATTCCTGCAAATTTATATGGGATTTATATTGTGTATATGTTGACCTGAAGCATCAGTCAGGCAGCGAATTTCAATACTGAGTCTCGTACTTCATTAGAGCTGGGACTCAAACGCGACTTCAGAGAAAAATATATTTTGTGGCCACGGAGGTTCACAGGTGATATAGAAGATCAAAGCTGTTAACTGTATGATGTTGGCTGAGTTTGAGATTTAGATGATGGTTCATGTCGGTGTGTGAGTTACCTGATGAGCAGCTGTCCAGCCTGCAGGTCAGTCAGGTAGAAGAACTGTCGGACACACAGCGCCCCCCGCAGGGCAGAAAGGGAGCACAAGTGAGACATATACTGTTCAAACGCTCGGCTCCTCTTAGCAATCGTCTCCGCTGTGAAGTTCCTACGCAGCTTCTTCCCTGCAGAGATTAAAACAGGAAGTGGTCAGGCTTCAGTGATTAAACTTTGGGTTAAAACTTCCACATTGATCTACTGTCTGTCCGTCACCTGTTATTTATTCATTTAATTTTTAAAAACTTTTTCAGGATTCAAACCAACAACGTCCTTATCACTGGTGTGCCTCTCTCAGTGTTAAGGTCCATGTCATGTGCCCGGTTTAATTTTATTGTTACTCCCCACATCCCCAGGACTTTTCTGGGGAACACAACAGACCATGAACACAACATCCGTGGCTTCATGGATGACAGAACTGTAACTTACGTGGGAAACAGACGCGCTCCATCTGATCACCATGGTTACGGCGCAGCGTGGTGTGGAGCCTCTGGAAGTCAGAATAGCGGCGGGTGATGATAGCCGGAGTCTTATCGCTGCCTCCAGACTGGATCACATGGATGGTGTAGAGCTATATAAAGTAGTACAGTATACAAATAAGTAATCTATTACTTTAATCATTCAATATTTATTACAGCACTCTTTGCACTCTGCACCCTTACTATTGTATTCTTGTTTACAATAACAGAAATTATACAGAAACAGCTGGACTTGTATAATGTTGTTGCTTTCTATATGTATTTATAGATGCATCTATTTTTTCTCCTACTTCTATGTTCTATGTTTATGTTTATCAGGATCACTGAAACATTTTCAGCTATCAGCTATCAAAGTATGTAGAGCTGATGAAAATATCTGGAAGGGACATCACATGTGGCCACTGTCCACAGGAAATGGAAACATACAAACTACTGAGCTAAAACTAAAAAAATATGTAATTATCAGCAATTTTAATAATAGTTCAGGTGCTTCGGGCTTCAGTACCAGAACCTACATGACCTGCATTTGAATTACAGGACTCTGTGACATTTTGTTCGTGGGATGGTCCACCTGACCTGTAGCTGACCCTCCCTTTGGTGGTTTGAACTCACCACATATTTTGAAGAGCCGTCCTGCACCACGCTGGCGTCGGTCACCTCAAACAACAAACTGTCCGTGAGTCTCCTCCCAGTGGGGGTGGGGCTTCCTCCACTGAGTCCACTTAGGTTCCTCCAGCTCTCCTGAAGCTGCCGACTCAGCAGGGAGGAGGGAGAGGGGGCTACTGGAGACACGCCCACTGGACTGGTGTCTGCACAAGACAGGTGAGAGATGGGTCAGGTGACAAGGTGGTGACAATTTAGTGCCATTACTCCACGCAAGTTTCATCTGACTCTAATCTACTATACATGTGAGGACACATTTTTCCTGAAAAGGCAGAAATGTAATCAAAACGAGACAAAGGCCAACTATCATGAAGAGATTTTTTTTTTAATGTTTAGAAGATGTATGGCAATATTGCATGAAACAGTAACAGTGTATGTTGGACCTCATGCAAGAACCACTGACAGAAGCAGATTTGTTCTTGAATGACACACAAATGAATTAAGAGAACTTGTCATATTCACAAATTTTTTGTACATAAGATTTCCTTTTCTATGCGATCCATGAGTTCAGATCACTTGTATCAGTTTTAGACTTTATTGTCACGAGGATTTCTGCATGTTGTCAGCTTATATAGTCAATTCGAACAGTCCAAAATATGCCACAGTGTCTTTATGCAGGTCTCTGTCCATGGAAGCGTCCTCTGTGTTGACTTTGAGTCACAGACACCCCCTAACCTACATAACATACTGGTGAGAGCAGACTTTCCCCCTCCATCACCCTCACCTTTTCTTAGGACTCACCTTCCAGTCTGTTTGCGCTTCATTCCACTAATCAGCACATTAAGGCATTCATGTGAGGCCATGTAAATGAAGTGCTTCCACAGACAAACCTGACTTCAGACACTGACACTAATCGTTGTCTATTTTCACTGTAATGAACCGGGAAACTGTATTGCTTCCATACAGGGGAACAGCGACATGACTGTCATGGTTTCGGTCTCAGTTTCAGAACCATTACGCCCCAATTGACCGCCAGGTCTAAAAAAAAAACTGGTATTGCTGAACACTGCAGTACTATCAGAAACAATATAAATGTGACTTGAAGTCCTGTGGCTGTACACTTTTCCAAGATAACAGTGTGAAAATGTTCTTGCGTGTGTTAAATGAGAATAACAGCACCTCACCTGTGCTACTGAGCCCCTCCTCCATTGACTCTCCCAGGAAGTCGGAGTCACTGTCCAGCCCCGACCCCTCGCCCTTGGCTCCATCCTCTGCTCCTCCTCCTCCTCCACTGTCGAAGCACAGCGTGCCCCCGAGCCGATCAGTCACACACTCCTCCTCCTCTTCCAGCTCTGCCTCCCAACGGTCCTCTTTAAACTCCTCCTCTTCCTGTACACCTCCCACTTCCTGTTCGGGTCCTGCCCCCTGACCATCTTTAAACAACGAGCGCTTCAGACGGTCTAGCAGCCGGGACGCCATGACACCACCTGGCCACCGCAGGGGGGAGGGGCTGAAGAAACAACAGGAAACAGAAAAGATTCAACTTTATTCTTCTATGAAATCAACAGTTGGAGGTCATTGATCATCAAACTTGAAAACAGGAAAGTGTTAACACTCAAACTTGGGCTAAAAATATACAATATTTGCCTCTGAATTGCAGTAGAGTAGAAGTATAACGTTACATTCAGGAAACCTGAATGTCATGCAGTTGCTGGGGGACCAAAGTGGACCCTGCCTTGTTCTCTTTCTGATTGAATGATTTTGTTTTCTGTTTGTCAGAATCATGCACAGCAACAAGAAAACACAAGACAAAGGTTGTATATTGTCAAACGCCTGGCCATTTTTTCAAAATGTCACTGTAGATACAGCCTGTGAACTTGGAGCTATCAAAGAGTTCCCACTTACAGGCTTTAGAAGACCACAGGTTGTTGATAAAGCTGCTCCTCATCAACATGAGAGCAACTGAAGGTACCTTTAGTTCTCTTTTTCTTTCCAATATCTGAACATAAAAAGAAATATATACCACACACAACATTCTTGTTAACCTCAAAACTGAGGACCTCAAAATTGTACTTCGGTGCAAAACTCAAATAAATAAATGACTCAGTTACTTTCCAGCCCTGCCTTGTGGAGAACCCTTTGTCAAAACAGAGTCCACTGCAGAGACCAGTTTCCTGGACCTGAATAATGCTTTATGAAACTGATGCATAGACTGAGGTTTATTCCATGGGACACCAGGTAAATGAGCACATTTCTGGATGTCTTGGGCTAATCAGAGAAAGTCAGGCTTATAATTATCAGAAAGATCAGTGGGACGTTACTTCCACAATCCAGGCCACTGAAAACACGAATTGGTCACATTTCAGCTCTGCAGACAGAGTGATCTACATCCGAAACAAGGCCGGCAGAGATGGCAGCAGGCTCAGTTGGATCATGTTACAGAGCTGCCGGCCTCTCTGAATGGAAATCATGTCACACATTAATAATGCAGCAGCCTGCTAAGTCAGCCTGCACCCAGGAAAACTAAACGCACAGCTAGGCTTTGGCCTGCAGAGCTTCATGGGATCCTTCATAGATCTCCACGGGTTTAACATTGTCAACACATCAGGTGTCTTCGTTTAGGAAGACACCTGGAAGTCATCAGCAAACTTTATCTTTGCTTCAACTCTGGGACACAACACTTCAATCTACAAAGAACAGTCTGAACAAATCTCAACCACTGGAGGGGAAAGTGAGGTTTAGAACTGTGGTTATGACCTAATATCCTAACACAGACATCAACTCGCTAAAACACTGATAAAAATAAAACAGAAAAAACTAAGAGGAAAAAGATATAAACAGGCTCCGGCTTTGTCAATGTCTATTAATGAAAAAGGTACTGTACATTATCTATGGTAACAGAACAAATGACTGTCTACAGGTGGAAGTCTATTCATCATTAAATTTTGAAACATAAATTAGCAGCGGCAAGAGGTCCTAACATAATATTAAAACAGATAATTCATAATGTACAATCATGAAATGCATGATTTTCTCGTGTCCATGGAGTCGTTAGTGGGTCAATTCTCTGTCCTACTGAAGATGGATCAAGTTTCTGTTTGCTTGTTTGTTTTCAGGATGTTTTCTGGGGACAATATTTGACCTTTTTGTCCTTTGTATCCATTGGAGGATAGAAATAAATTTAAACACAGTTAATGACAATGTCCCCTTATAGTACCAGAAAACAAATCATTCAGTTTGTCTTTAGGTCACAAAGATTTAAACAGAGAAAAGCAGCACATCATCACATTAAAGTAAACAGCAAATCCTGACATCTTTATCCCGCATGATCAATGACTCCAACTAATATTCAGTCATCAGGTTTGTCATTCATCTTCTGTTTGCTGATTACTGGATTAATCAACCGTTACATTATTTTAAATCCAATATCAGTCAAACAGCTGCTCTCTGTTTAGTTGGCAGTCAGCATGAGAGCTGCTCAAATGTCAAATTAAAATAAAAAATGAATCATATTTTCTCCATTTTCTGCAGATTCTACAGGTGCTTCATTTTTCTAAATTAATACACAGGCACATCAAAACCAAAAGCAGCATCTTCCAAATCCTGATCTCATTACATTTCCATCTAAACCCACTTGGATGGTCAACAACAACAAAAACAACAGGAAAAGCGTTAGGAGTTTACGAGGCGTCCATAAAGGTATCATACTCATCATTTAACCAGATTTGAATTAAATATTAGGCGATTAACAGCTATGGATACACTTTTAACGAAGGGCTAAATAAAGGCTAATGCTGCTCAATACACATCAGGGTAAAGTTAGCGAACAAGCTAACAACTTTACGGTCAAGCCGCTAACGTTGAAAATGGAGTTTGTGGTTTAAACCGATTTAAGTAGCTTGAACTCAGGAGTTTAAAGTACTGACCCGGTTCTGGAAGCTGAATGAACGGCTCCAGTTAAATCACCTCATCAAAGTTGAACTGTCAAACTGTCAGTTTAAGTCTGGACAGTCTGTTTCTGTATTTAAACACATCTGAATGACTGAATGAAGGAGCTGCGGAGCTAACGGCTAAAACTGTTAGCAAACAAGCTAATGAGTGTGTTTACAGTTTACACTCAGCTGCTGCATCATTTAAACTCTCTGAGGTTTTTAAAAACTCACCCTGGACCTGAAGCTCACCTCTCCGCCCCTGTCAGTCCATGTCAGCCAGCAGATAAGGCGTGCAGCTCCGGTCAGGATCCCGGCTGGACCGTCCTGTCTGCGGGCTCTGAACCTGGTCTGAGCTCAGCTGACGGACCGTGTCCTGGTTCCGGTCCACAGAGGACAGCAGGGGGCGGTGCGGAGCTGGATTGATGAGGGACACAGTGAAGATGATGAGGATTTAAAATCGATTTATTTCTATTGCAGTGTATTCACCTTGATCAGTTTGTTGTAGGGTTGAGATTGATCTTCTGACTGAACTCAAATTAAATATCTCAATTTGTATGAAAGTATTGGTCAAAAAAGCATTTTAAATAAAAGTACCAATGCTGTAATATACAAATACTCAAAAAAGCATGCTCCTAAGCACATTCTTGGGGGAATGATTTTTGGGAAGGCACCTAGATAAAAAAAATCAAAGTAGCATGAAAAGGAAATAAGGTATCTCAAAATTGTAGCCTATTTAAATACAGTAATTTAGTAAATGTAGTTAGTTACTTCCCATCCCTACATACAGGTGCTTCAGACACTAATCCAGTAAGCTTTCATGTTCAATACATCACATATATCACATGTTATTTGTGGTTCATCGCTGCAGAGTGAAAACGAGGAAGAAGAACCGTTTCGTCATCCGCCGTCACGTGACCTCTGGGACGCTGTCAGAGAGTGTAAAGATGGCGTCGACGGGGAAGCTGCAGCTCGACCGCATCTCTGCGTCTTTGGCCCTTTTTCTCGGAGTGTTGAGCACATTGAACACGGGGATTTGCGATGAACAGGTGCCGCTTATTCTGTGGACAAGTGAAGGGTAAGAAGTGTTGAATTGTTGAGATTTTTCTTCTTCACGGGTTAACGGGGTTTGACGCTGTTATTCCCTGTTAGCTAACGGTTAGCCGTGTGTTAGCTGGTGTAAGCTAGCATCGCCAGTTCTCTGATTAAATGGGAATAAAATTGTAGATTAAACTTAAGAGCTTGATTAAATTAATTAAGGAAGCGTAACATGAGAATTTCCTGTCATCCTAATGAATGTCAGATGTCACCTTTCATCTGACATAGATGATAAACAGTCTGTTGGTCAAGAAACATTTTTACTTTATTGTGTGGCTACTCTTACTTCAGTATCTGATCTGTATACTTTTTCCTCCACTGCTTTAAATCTCCACCAGGATCTCCCTCCCAAGTCAGTCCCCTCCAACAGCAGGTCACATCGTTGAGCTGCAGCAGCTGGCCTCTTACCTGGAGAAAGCTCTGAATGAGGGCCCAAAGAATGTAGTGCTGTTCCTCCAGGACAAGGTACACACACACACACACACACACACACACACACACACATATATAAGCTAGGTCTGCTTATCATAACCCACTACAGTCAGTTTGTGAATATGCCCAGGTCTGCCAAATATCAGAGCCGCAACTACTTTCATTGTTAATCTACTGGTTATTTTTTTCAACTCATCAATTAGTTGTTTAATTTCTTTATCTTTTGAAAAATGTTAATCAAATGTCTGTAATTTTACCTTGTTAGGATTCAAAACTCATGTCACATTTCTGGTGCTGCAAAATGCTTCTTCTTTTTTTTTTTTTTTTTTTTTTTTACATAAAATTAAGTTTAATATAATGATCCTCTAAAACCATAATTTGTGTCTATTTATTCATTGTAACAGAGACTTTTGTTTCTCCATGTACATTTTGGGTTTAATCATTTGTTGCTTATTGCTTATTTAAGATTGTCTTTCCTTGCCTCCACCCAGATGAGCATAGAGGACTTCACCATGTATGGAGGAGCTTTTGGAAACAAGCAGGACAATGTTTTCCCCAACCTTGAGGTAAGATGATGTTATTGACTGTGTAGATCAGCGTAATGTTTTGAGTCCTATTAGGGCTGCACAATATGGTAAAAACAAATATGTTGTGATTATATTGACAGATATTAAAATTGTGATATGATGCATTATTAGCGGGAATGATGATCACAATTATTAATAAATGAACGCTAATATTTGTAACACCTTTGTAGTAGGTTATGTGTATGTCACTAACAGATACTTGTCTCTCATGTCTCACAGGGGGCCCTGATGTCCTCGTCTTCCCCTTTGGTGTTACCTGCTGTGTCCTGGCCTGCCTCGAATGCAGTGATTGGCCAGCTGCAGGACCAATTAGAAACCTCCCCTCTGTACATGGACCCTGAGACACTAAGTCAACTGAGACTTAATGCCTCCTCGCCCGCCCTGCTGGTGTTCAGGCTGCCGTACGGCATTGGGTAGGTAAACTGGAGATATCATCTCCAGAGAGACAATTACAGCTGAATACTGATTGTTTTACCAGTGTCATGGTGTAAGTCACAACCAATCGGCCTTTTCTTAGTAGAGAGTGTGCCAAATTTGAACTTCCATCCTTGGGAGTCCAGCCTCTGTTAGTCTAACAAAATAAGACATTTAATTGGACTGGGGGCTCTGGAAAATTCTGATGGGCATTTTTCACTATTTGCTGACATCTTACAGACCAAACTATGAATTATTTAAAATAATTGCAACATCAATCAGTAATAGAAATAATTAATAAGCGCAGCCTGAAAGAAATTTTGCTACAACATTAACTTATTGGTCTCCAAATAGGTCAGTGATATGTTGGTGTTGGCATGATTAGATTAGCAAAAACATTTTCTTCATTTACACAAAAAAGTCGAATTTAACACTGAGCTGAATTCTACAAAAAAAAAGAAAAAAGTAGGGCTGTCAAAATTGACGGGTTAACGCACATTAATCCATCATCATGATTAATCTGATTAAAAATTTGAACACAGTTAACCCATCTGCAGCGCAGAATGACTCAAAATCCCTGAAACGTCTCTGGCAACACATTTCGGGCAGTTTGTCCAAGTAGAGATACCGTTGCGCATGCGCAAATGGGCATTTGATCCGGTACTGACAATGTCAACAAATTAGTTGTCTTAGTAGCTGGCTGAAAAAGGAGTAACAGGGCCACATTAATGTGGATAAATGTTTGTTTTGTTAACATGAACTGTTAAAGGTGTTTCATAAACACGTTAAGTGCATATATATTCCCTTCTTTCTTGAGTCTGTTTGCTCATGCAAAATGAAATGCGATTAATATAGATTAAAATGAATGATATTTAATCGAAATTAATCCACAGCAACCCTGTGATTAATCTGGTTAAAGATTTTAATCGTTTGACAGCACTAGAAAAAAGTAATTATTGCTAAGAAGTTGTAAAACTACCCACATACACACATGCTCCAGTCAGGATTAAAATTACTGACCAGACACAGGTGGTGTTAAAGTCACCCCATCTCCACTGGAGAAATGTCAGTCCAGTCTGATTGGGGCTTTATTCACTCAGTCCTTTGATATTAATTGTGCTAATTTCCCTCACATTCTTCCCCTTTTCATCAATATGTCTTTGCTGCCTCATCTCACTTTCTTGCAGGTCTGATCTGATGTCTGCAAAAGAGATTCTCAGTGGAAACGGTGAGTCTGCCATATAACATGTCTAAACCCTCTGATGTCTAAACCTTCTGTTTTTTGCATGTGATAATTTGCTGGGTGATGCCTGCCAATACATGACATATTGTTTTTCAGATGAGGTGATTGGTCAGGTGTTGAGCACCATGAAGGCCCAATCTGTTCCGTACACAGCCATTTACACAGCCCTGCGGCCTTCAAGGGTGAGTCTAAGTGTCACTTTTCATATGTGTTAATTAAAAGTGTGTCTATATTGTTCTGCGGCTGTTTAATTCATCTTTCCAACTGTCCTCCTCTTCCTGTCTCTTTACAGGAGGCTGCATCTCTGTCCATGGAAGCAGGCCTTGGTGGAGGACGCTCTCTCCTGCAGGCCAGAGGTGGATACAGGGAGAGGGAGAGAGAAAGGGAGAGGCAGCGTAGGATCAAAGAGAAAGCTGGGATCTATGGTCCAGTAGAGTTTAAGGTGGAGTGACCCGGTTACATCTTTCTATGCATGGATTAAGTTTTTGTCCAGCCATAAAAGATAAATCTGGAAATATCATTCACTTCTTATATCAACAATCCCAAGAAAAGACTAAAACCAGCAGTGAATATATTCACTAACAAGTATCAAAGGTGTGTATCAAAGCCAGATGCATCTTCTTCCTCTGTGCCATAGAGCTCCATTGGACTATGATATTCACTAGAGCACCAAGTGTGGATTAATCTGCAACTAAAACCCCCAACAAAGTCCCCAACAAATTAAAAATCTTTAAAAATGAATCTATACTGTATATTTGTGAGCTGTTAAAGATTTATATCTTCAGCTTTGAGCTGAAAGCCACAGACAGTAGAGAAGTCAGAAATTATTGAGAGACAGACTAACACATTGTTGGTTTTGGTCTTTTCATGGGATTTCTTAACAATAGGAAAAATATACAATAACAGCTTTATCCTTTATCCTTTTTGATGTCTTTTCCCTGTCCTCCTTTTCTTTCACTTTCTACAGGAGGGTGAAGAAACCTGTATTCTCCTGTGGGCCAAAGGTCTGTCTGTGAGCATCCTTCGGAGCGGTCGCTGGGAAGACCATGACCTGACCCCGTCTACCTTTGGGGAGGGCGTCAGCCCGAAGCTCCATGGCTCAAGCTGCGACAAAACCAAAGCGAGGTAGTTAATATACAGGCCATAGGTCCTATTTCTCTCCTGTACCAGAATACAGAATACCACCTTTCACCCATTGAATTTAAAGGGCAACATTTAAAACAGCCTTGACTGTTCACCCAATCTTGACTATAAACAGGAATTGGTCCATTCTTTTCTCATTTCATTTTTGGTTCTTTGCAGGTTGGTTCTTAATTATGAGAATGTCCTCGGCCACCGCAGCTTCAAACTAATGTGAGTTGGCACAACATTCTGTATAACAGAGATTTAACTGAGAATTTGATTTAAGCCTTCAACACTGTAATTCAGTAAAGCTAATGAACATGAATCAAAACATAGCAGCCAGTGCCAAAATCTCCTCCTGTAACTTTTATCTGTTGAACTCTCTGCGTGTGTTTGTGTGTATCCAGCTTTGCCATGAGCCAGCGTCACTACACGGTGTCTGCACGCCGCTGGTTCACACTGGACGCCGTGGAGCTGGAGTACGACGGGATCAAAGCCACATTTAATGGTAGCAGAAACGTTTATGCCCCGGCTGAGTACTCGTACCGCTGTGAGTCCGTCACCAACTTCCGTTGGCCCCTGCTTATCCCACGATCATCTAAAGACCCAGCCAATCAGTGGAGGGTGTCTTTTGAAGACTTTCAGGTAACATAGTGATTTTTGATTTCTTTTCCTTTTTTGCCTAATAATCTAATAATTGGTGTTTGTAGAGTGTAATGCGTGTTTTCAGCGACACCCTGTGTCTCTAAAAAGTTCCTGCTGTAAATGCAAAGCACCAAACCTGAAATGATTTTGGAAATGTGATATTTGATGGATTATACAGGTGTTGTAAACTCTATGTTTACAACTCTTAGTTTTTGCCATTTTTGGATATACACATTAATATACACATTAATAATAAAATACACAGACATGATTCTTTGATCATTGCACAAACATAAAAGCCTTTACAGAGATTAACTGTCACCTCTTTTTTAACTTCCCCTACACAGATCCAGGGCTTTAACGTGACTGGCAGTGAATTCTCATATGCCAGTGACTGCGCGGGTTTCTTCTCTCCTGGTATCTGGATGGGTCTGATGACCAGTCTTCTCATGGTCCTCGTGCTCACCTACGGCCTGCACATGGTCATGCAACTCCGCACTATGGACCGCTTTGATGACCCCAAAGGCCCGGCTATCTCTGTGCCCCAAACAGAGTAACTGACTTCACTTTCATCTTTCCTCCTTTCTGTTCCCCCTTAAATGCTTCTCTTACTGCAATGCTTCCACTCCCACCCCTGACATTCCACTCCCTGTTCATCTGTGGTTGGGCATTATACAGACTAATTAGTGGTGTAGTCACAATAAGGGATTATTGATCATTGCGTATGTGTTAGTTTATTAAAGGTGCATCCTGAGACTGAACAATCTATTTTTCAGGTAGCCCCAGTTTGTCTCTCTCTAATTGGTACATATTGGTATTACATTCAACTTGTAAGCGTCTGTTTCCCAGAGAAAACCCCAGAAGGTGGTTTAACAACACTTAGAGCTGTTCTGAAGGTATTTCCAGAAGCATCAAAGTCTCTTCTAACCTAAATTATTCATCTGCTGTACGAAGAGATTTTCAACTTTGCGTCTTTGTTTCCTGATCCAAACAAAGATGGTAGCTGATGTTCTTGCTTGGCTGTAATCAATATTTTTATAATAATAATGTACCAGTAACAATGTGAAAGCTGTCTCTTGTAGTGATGAACCTCCAGAGATTTATCACCTCAATCTGCAGATCCCTTCAGCTTTATGGAGCTGGACAGTGAATTTCAGCTCATTGTTTATCTGTCTGGCCTCAACTTTACTGTTCACCCTCAGCACACTTTGGGCCGAGAAAAAGCTCTAAAATCCACTGTCAGCAGACAGACACATAAAAACATTTCTTGTGTTGTACAAAAAGAGCAAGAATACATGTCATTTCCAGCCACCTGGATTGGTAACAGCATAGAGAAACAGGTTAAAAACGTCTCATTGTGCAGCAAACGTAATATTTTTTTTAACCAGATGGTTGGAAGAGTCTGTGAGGTTCTAGAAGTACCCTCAGAACAACTGTAAGTGTTGTTAAACCAACTTACAGGGTAACTCAGACATCACCAAATGTAATGCTTGTACATGAAAGGCACAAACCGGGGCTAGTTTTCAGGCTGCTGTGGACAAAGGTCCCCCATGAAAGGGATATTATTGTACATACAGGGACAAAAATAACTTGAAAATGAATTATGAAATGCTATTTATTGGTGAAATTAATTTGTGTGTGTGTTTACAGTTGTGTTTGTCTGTGAGTAGACAAGTGAAATGTAGTTACTGAATGAGGGGATCATGTTTTCTGTATGGATGATAGATGAATCACATCCATTGAATTACTGTTAACTCCAGCATTCCTGATCAAAGGGACATTTTGATGAACAGATAATCTCAGTGCAAAACATCACAGGGCCACCAACGTACAGCATTACAAGTCCACATTTCCAGTTTGTGATTAACCTTCATGGTTGTCTTATCCAAACATGAGCTCATCTTCTCATTTTGGAACAATAATATTTTTTCTTGTCATCATGAACATGGATACTGTATTTATTACTCAGCTGATGTGCACTGAAATATGCTCAATGTGAATTTTTTTTTTTCTGTTTGATAATTTATTTTCTTTTGATGATTTGTAGTGAATCAATGATGTGAGGTCCTGAATATGAACCTGTGTCGTGCTGCTGATGTGACCCCAATAAAACATCTGTGAAAAACTGAGGTTTCATTTCATTTTTGTACGTTTGTTTAATACGACAGTTAATTTTAATTTAGCTTCTGCATCCATCTACTCAGACAAACTTTGCTCCCCACAGGAAAAAGGCAACAGACCCCCTTTGAATGTCTTGTTTTGTAGCAGGTTGGTACAGAATACTTGTTGGCCTGGGACAAGTACCTCTCAGTCTTAAGAACAGACTAAGGACCCAGCTCTTGACTGAACACCTTTGGATTTGATTGACTGCAAACCCCCCCCCCCCCAAAAAAACTGATGCATCCTATTCCCTCCTCAGTGCCCGGCACTTATCCAGGTTGTTCTCTCCTGACTAGATCCTTGCTTGTGTCCTATCAACTCTCAGATTTACGTCACTTTGGATAAAGATGTCTGCTAATTGAAATTGTAGAAGAATGAGAAGGTAAAAGCTGAAGTTTTGAAAAGAAGTCTATCAAAAATATCACCCCAAGACACTGAAAAGACTAAAGGCTAAGATAGTTTTGAAATCAAGTATTCAAATCAAATTCTCCTAGTCATTAACATAATATTGTTGCAACTGGTGCAGTTAATACAAAAAATAATACCGAACTTCTTCTGTTACTTAATGTGATTACAGTTGTTATCATAGTATTAAGAAGAAGAACATTGGAAGCACTGTTTGTGATTCAAAAGAAATCTAAACAGTACCACAATAAAAGCATTGGTTTCCCCAAGAACCAGTTTTTGACGGGTCAGAAAATTGAAAACAGGAATTTAAAAAAAGTTTAGGATTCATATTTATCAAATTAACATTATATAATCTTTCATTCTCATGGCATCTGTAAGAGAATCTGCAGGAGGTCCAAGGACTGCAAAACTTTCAGTCTGAAATTTCCTCTCAGGCAAAGAAAAACTATAAATGCAATCCATTTTGCACACATGCATTTTAGGCAGCGAGTAAAGATTACGAGTTCAAGTTGTTGTGTGACACAAAAAGTGCAGTTGTTTCTCTTTAATTACAGCAAAAGAAGCAGATCTTGTTGTTATTTGGATTGTAACTCATGAACAAATGATTAACAGTCTGGAGTATCTGAGAAACTCCGGAGGATCTTTAACAAACATCGCATCCCGGGTTTCTTCAAACCAAGCAACACACTCAGACAGAAACTGGTCCACCCCAAAGACCCTACGCCGAAACACAAGAAAAGCAACCTGGTGTACGCTGTCCAATGCAGCGAGGACTGCACAGATTTATACATAGGAGAAACCAAACAACCACTCAACAAACGGATGGCTCGACACAGGAGGGCCAACACCACAGGCCTAGACTCAGCAGTTTTCCTCCACCTCAAGGAAAAGGGACACTCTTTCGACGACAGCAATGTACACATTTTGGACAGGGAAGATAGGTGGTTTGAAAGAGGAGTGAAAGAGGCCATCTACGTCAAAGTAGAGAAGCCATCACTCAACAGAGGAGGAGGCCTCAGACATCACCTGTCTCCCACCTACAATGCTGTTCTTTCATCTCTTCCCAGGAGAGTAAACAACCACTTGACCTCATGTGACAGTGTTAATGGTCATTCCCACTTGGTATCAGGTGACTCACAACAACTCTCAACAACCGTCGTTTAACACCCAGGAGCACCTGCATACTAAGTGGTATCAATGACTCCACAGAGGTATAAGGACCTGGGTCTCCGTACCAGTCAGTCGGAACTGAAGAAGCTTCTCGGATGAGAAGTGAAACGTCTTCAAGAATCTACACCAAGTCCAGTTGCCTTCGACTCAACTCGCTTTTGTAAAGGTTCTGAACACTTTGAATGGTCAGTATGAACAGGAGGAATGATTCCAGCAAGTAAAACCTGTGTCAAGTATTATCAGATAAATGGGCTGAAGGAATCGGCAGTAAAAGTAGAAGGAAGTAGGAAAAACCAGTATGCAAACTTATTCTTGTGTTTTCCTTCCATATTTTATTTACACGTATGTATTCGTGTTTGTACAGTAGTACCAGTAGAAAATACTACGTATATCATGACAACTTCTAAAATGTAAGATAAGATATATCTTGATTCCCTCCCACACTTCTCATATCATTGCACTTAATCACAGACTGACGAGACATTTTGCTGAGTATATATGTTTTCAGGAATTACTGTGACTTCAATATGTTCATGCAGGATCTGCAAAAGAACAGATAACATATTCACATTAGACAGATCATTTAAGTGACTGTGCTGCAGAAAGTGAGTAAATATGGTAGTTCATTGATATTACTGATGATTTTTTTAAACAAATGTTTAAAAAAACGGAACGCTTTTGAATTTACAGAATCTAAAAGTTGGGATTGACTGATTTTTTTTGCAGCATTGTTCTCCTCTTCAGTATTTAATTTACCACCATCTTCCTTTTCACAATAGGAACACAGATTAGCCTCTGTGGAGTGAAACAGCCCCACGGGGCCTTTGAGCTACTCACACTGGCATATGTAAGCCACCTCCAGGTACTTATACGTTTTCGAACAGGGGTCTCCGAACACCGAGTTGCTCGCTTCGATCACACAGCTCTTTTTTCCATTACACCTGTGGGTGCAAAGCGATATGAGTGAATACAGGCTTAAATGTGCACTGACACATATGAAATGAAATTTGAGAGACGGCATCATACATCTGAGCAACCTGCAGCTGTTGTTGTACTGTGGTTCTAAAGTTAATATGGACCATGAGTTTGACTTGCTCAGTCTGAAGTTTGAAGCCGTACCTTTCAGCCACTTTGCTCGTGGGCCTCAAACAGTCGACATTTTGGAGCTCAGAGGGAGGACGCTGGTAGGAGCACGTGGTCCGGTCACGACGTCCATAATCAGCACCATACACAAATATAACCTGCCCATCATCTGACGAGAAGAAGGACATTTCAAGAGGCAGGTGAAAATTAACAAGTTGAGATGAGTCATGAAGTGAAAATAAAATCACGCATTTATGTTTAGTGCATTATTAATGTGCCATACACACAAAGCCATCTTACCACAGTTTAGGTGTGCCAAAGCGTGCTCGCATACAACAACGTGAACTGTCAAAATAACATAAAGCAGATTAGACTTCTCCAGTCACAGCAGAAAGTGTCACATTGAAGGTCATTAAACACTTAGTGCAGGAAGCTTGGTGAAGAGTCTTATTGAAAAAATCTTTACAGTTTTTCTACATGTCAGCAAGCGTGCATAAGCTCACATAGTTTTTTGTTTTTCAAAGATGTATTTGCACTGTCCCTTTCTTACGGAGCAGTTAATTCTCTGAAGGAGGACGGCTGAACAAACATGAATCACACAACATAGTTTGCTGTTGCACAACTTTGCATGTCAAAGTTGGGAGTTAAAAAAATGTTTCACTCTGCCCGTCATGTTTGAAAAATGGACTGTTTGTAACGACCCCACTGGAATGAACGTCTGCGAACTTAATTGCAGCTTTGTTTCACATTCATTTCACGCAGACGTGGGACTGACTTGCTGGGAGGCAGGTATAGTTGGTCTCCAAATATTTATAGATGCCAGGGCAGGGATCAGAAGTACGGACCACCTTTGCATTTAGTTCACACACCGTCTTTCCATCACACCTACAGGAAACACACAGAGACAAATACAAAACCAAAACACTGTGAATGGAATACTGTTGGTGAATATCAGAGACTTTTTACTGTTTAGCATCTAGTGTAATATACGGTAAAGTGCGATACTGTGTCACATACCACTCGTGTTAAAATAAAGTATGATGTCATTGTTCATTTCCTGTCTGCACTGTGGAGTTTATCATTTGATGACCCTCCAACACTGGTCCATCAATACTTTGGTCCACAGACAAATATCAGTGAGTCAGTAAATGATGAACTGATGAATCTGAGTTTTCAACAGGACATGTCCACTTTCAGACAGGGAACATTTCTGGCATCATGTATTTGATAAAGTGACCTTATAAAATATGTAGATAACAAGGTGACTTTCTCACAGGAACCATGACAGGATATATTTAACAGCAATAACTAACAAATTCCTGTAAGCCAGCTTTACTTTGGGTTTAAGTCCTGAACTCTTGGGTACAGAAAAGTGTCATGTTGAATTTCTGGGTTCTGTTCTAGTTCTAAGGAAACCTCATTCCAAATCTCATTGACATTTATGAATAAAAATCCAGCTTTGAAACAGAGCCTTACTCTACAATATGTCTTTATTGACTCTATATGTTTAGATAAAGCTGTTTCTATAGATGATCTAATATCAGAGGTGGTACTGGACAGTTACGGAAACATTTTTCAGAAAACATGGAGTGGTTTTGGATTTTATTGTGCGTGTACCTTTTCCTGAGGACGTCCACAGTGTCCCGCTGGGAGCACTTTGTGTTGTAAACCTGGTGTGGCTGTTGGCCGTCACTGCAGGTCTTAGTGTCTGCACGTCCGTACAGAGCCGCCTGCACACTGATCACTCCATAATCTGCCACAGAGGGAAACAGGACAGAGACACCTTATTAGTTATATCACAGTTATTCAGGTCAATATTTGAAACCATGATTAATGTAGTTGTTTTTGTTACAAATACAAAATTAGCAGATTATTTTTGGCACATTAGCGGAGTTCTTCATCCCACAGAGCTCTGATCCAACTTATGACACATTCAACCAGGCTTGTACAGAATGACTCTGCACAGCTCGACGCCGCTTCGTTGGTTCATTTAACCTAAATGAACGTTTGTGGACAGAAAACCTTGGTGTTGATTCGTACCACAGCTTAGACGGTGAACAGTGTGGTCATTGTCGCAGCTGATGATTCTCTCTGTGGAAACATCTAAAAGCAGATATGAATGTATGAGTTGAAGGGTGTTCGAGGCTTATACGTTAAAATATGTGTGTGTGTAAGCATAACACTCAGATATTTACCTGCTGTCAGGAGGACACAGGCTGCTGCCAGAACTGAAAAACACACGTCATTGTCAAACTGTGCGTACATCATCATCATTATTATTATTATTATTGTTATTAGTCAATAGTAGTAAGTTCTGAGATAATCACATTCCCACCAGCTTCGTCTGTACTTTAAGGCTATTTACAGGCTACACGAAGATAGTGAACATTATACCTGTTTATCTCCAGCATGTTAACAGAAAGCAGAAATAATTTCTTAACAATATTCAAAAACAAAAAAAACAAAAAAACAAAAAAAGAATGTAAACCAGTGCTGATTGTTCCAGTCAGCAGTCGGTGGTGTACTCACGCAGGCAGCTGCTGCAGAGCCGGACACAGGCCATGTTGCTGGCAGCAGGTGAGACTGACGGTAGCTGGAACAGTCACACCTGAATTTATTCTGCTGGGTCAAGCACTGGCTCCAGTCCACGACATTTTAAAATGTGAAAACACAAGGAAGTCGGACTTATCGGGCGCAGCTGAAGATAATGATTTACTTTATTGTCTGAGATTATCAAAAGGAAAAAAGGCTTCGGGCAAAGAGTATTTTCCAAAGAACATGACTCACTGTGGGACTCTCCCTCTGATCAGGAATACGTAGCCTAAAGTGATTCCTGATTCCTTTTAATCATCGTTTCCTTAAAGGAAAGTTGGCTGCAGACTTAAAGAGGCCATTAGTCTCTCCAGTGTTTCTGTGTCTATACTGTACGACCTGCAGTGTTGCTCTGTTAGTGGTGAGACCAAACAGTCAACAAGTCTCAGCTCTGACCCCAGCTTAGAGAACACAGGGGTCTGCAGCCCAGACTGTGTGGAGGCACAGTGGTGCGTCCATCCAACTCATTCCATCAATTTATGTTTTGGCCTGTGAGAACATCGGCAACATGACGATTGTCACAAAATCACTTCAATTGCGCTTGCAGGCCGCACAATACCAGCAAACAGCCTTTAGGCGGCAGGATTTACATCCCTACAGTTTGTATGCAACATCGCTTGCGTGTAAAACAGTACAACTGATAGCAATAGTCTGGCTAAACAAGAAATACCTGCACATATATGTGCCATGACTCTTTATCCATCATGTAGTGCTTACACACACATTGGCCACAATGTCAACAAATGAATACGAGCTGTTTTCATCACGCACACACACACACACACACACAGATATGCAGCAATGTGCCGGCAAAGAACAATGCAGGATTAAAAATACTTAATGGCTTTTGTAAATGATTCACTCGACACATTTGTTAGAGCTCCAGGTAAAAATGTGGTTTGGTGAGTAATACTGATTGTAAACATACACTGTAATTGTAAACACTGTTTGCTTAGAATGAAACTCTGGATGACCACTTTAATTTTTCTGTTGGCTTCCTCCAACACCCACAGACACCAAACACCGAATCTGAATATCTGCTGCTTCATTTCAGTTTCATAATGAAAGCTATGCCAACAGTCAAATGAATCCTCACAGTTTTATACAGTTATTTTTACCACTTGGTTAAAGACAAACGAGACACTCAAAAAAGCCAGGTAAACTGCTGTGTGTGTCATTTTTATTTCACATACAGATGCAATTCAGAGTGATTAACATAAGGAGCAGAAATGAAAGGAACCCAATTTAAATGGTAAATAAATTTGATTGGAATGATTCAGTGAGATAAATGTTAATAAACCAAGAGTTAATGAAGAAAGTAAAAGAGAAAATGAACCAATCAAAGGCAAAGAAAAACATTTAGACAGTTTCTTGATTCCATCCCACACTTGTCTTCTCAGTGCACTGAATCATAGACATTTTGCTGATTGATTCTGATTATTCAGATAGATATAATGTTGTGATTTCAGCACGCACCCGGAGCTGCAAAAGAACAGACAAAATGTTCATTTTAGACACATAATCTAAGATGGCACAAAATGTTCTGTATCTGCAGGGCGCTCTTTATAAACCAACTGCATACATGATGCATGTTGTCAAACTTTTAGGAACCAATGTGGCCTAATTGAATAACTGAATGCTTTTGAATTTACAGAACCTAAAAGTTGGGATTGATTGACTTTACAAGTAAAGTTTTGTGTGAGTGTGTTTATTACATTATGTGGAAATATCTCAGTGTTATTGCTGAGCAGCAACACAAACTTTACACTCTTCTTCAACATCTTCAACTGCACATTAGGACCACAGATTAGTAGAGGGGAAAACAACCCAAACTGGCCTTTAAGCTACTCACCCTGACACAAGTAAACCACCTCCAGGTACTTGTAAGTGCCGACACAGGGGTCTCCAAACATTGAGTTGTTAGCATCGACGGAGCAGTAGTTTTTCCTGTCACAGCTGTAGATGCAGAGGGATGTGAGCGAGGCTTGAACACACGCTAAATGAGAGTGTTTCTAGTTCTTAAAAAAAGAGTAGGCAGCCGTACACTTGAGCAACTTTGTTAGTGGGACTCTGGCATTTGACATTTTGGACCTGAACGGCTGGTCGTCCAGATGAGCACGTGGTGCAGTCGCTGCGGCCGTAAACAGCACTGTAGACGGATATGACCTGACCTTCAGCTGAGGAAGAAACGTTGGAGAGGTTGAGAGGACAGAAATGGAGTTCATGCATGTTTGAGAGCAAGTGAGATATTATAATGAGAACAAGAAATTGTGATCTTACGACACTTGAGGTTGGCCTTATTGCCCTCACACACCACAGCCTGAACTGTCAAATTAACATGAATGATATTAGACATCACAGTGATTAGACTGAGGAGAGAATCTATGGATACATCTGATTATTCAGTGGAACACAACAGAGCAAACAGTTCTTTTGAGCCACTTACACTGACACCTGTAAGCCACCTTCAGGTACTTATAAGTTCCGCGACAGGGGTCTCCAAACACTGAGTTGCTCGCTTGGATAGTACAGGTCTTTATCCCGTTACACCTGTGGATGTAGATTAATGTGAGTGAATGTTAATGTGAAATCTGGGTGTCATTTGGCTGAAGTTTAAAATCAACAAACAGTGGGCAGTTGTACCTTTGAGCCACTCTGCTGGTGGGCCTCGAGCAGTAGACATTACGGAGCTGAGAGGGAGGACGTCTGACGGAGCATATGTTGTGGTCACGACGTCCATAATCAGCACCGTACACAAATATAACCTGCCCTCCATCTGATGGGAAGAGGAGGAAATATGGATGAGGTGAAAAATATGGACACTGCAGATTAGAGAGGTAGGTGACCAAAGGAGTGAGTAGGATATTAAGATGAGTGTTGAAATTCAATGAACATACTCCCTGATATCATTACATCATTATTATTTAGGAATGTCCCAATCAAGTTTTTCTGACCCTGATCTGGATCAAAGTCCTTTAATATTGATTATCTGCCCATAATTAATTATAAATACTTCTTTTAGCCAGATCCATCAGATCCACAGATCCATCCAAAAAAAAGTCCCATTCAGCCCAGATGCACATCTCTATTATTATTATAGTTATACACACAGAAAAAACTGTGACCTTACCACACTGCAGAGTTGCTGAAGAGCGTTCACATGTTACACTGTGGACTGTCAATGGAAAGATGACACACATTAGACATTCTGAACTTATTTGGTATGAACGTACAGGTACATCTCAAAAAATTAGAATATCATGACAATATTTTTTGTCATTCATTTCAGAAAGTGAAACCCATACATTATGTAGACTCGTTACACATAGAATGAAATATTTCAAGCCTTTATTTCTTGAAATGTTGATGATTATGGCTTACAGATAATGAAAACCAAAATTCTGTGTCTCAGAAAATTAGAATATTACATAAGATCAATAATAAAATTTAAATATTAAATATTTTAAACAGAAATGTCAGGCTTCTGAAAAGTATGTTCATTTCTATGCACTCAATACTTGGTTGGGCCTCCTTTTGCATGAATTACTGCATCAATGCGGCGTGGCATGGAGGCGATCAGCCTGTGGTACTGCTCAGGTGTAATGGAAGCCCAGGTTGCTTTGATAGCGGCCTTCATCTGCATTGTTGGGTCTGGTGTCTCTCATCTTCCTCTTGACAATACTCCATAGATTCTCTATGGGGTTCAGATCAGGCGAGTTAGCCGGCCAATCAAGCACAGTAACACCATGGCCATTGAACCAGCTATTGGTACCTTTGGCAGTGTGGGCAAGTGCCAAGTCCTGCTGGAAAATGAAATCAGCATCTCCATAAAGCTTGTCAGCAGAAGGAAGCATGAAGTGCTCTAAAATTTCTTGGTAGATGGCTGCCTTGACTGTGGACTTCAGAAAACACAGTGGACCAACACCAGCAGATGCCATGGCAGCCCAGATCATCACTGACTATGGAAACTTCACACTAGACTTCAAGCAATGTGGATTCTGTGCCTCTCCACTCTTCCTCTAGACTCTGGGACCTTGATTTCCAAATGATATGCAAAATTTATTGTCATCCGAAAAGAGGACTTTGGACCACTGAGCAACAGTCCAGGTCTTTTTCTCCACAGCCCAGGTAAGACGCTTCTGACGTTGTCTCTGGTTCAGGAGTGGCTTGACACGAGGAATGCAACATTTGTAGCCCAGGTCTAGGATTCATCTGTGCGTAGTGGCTCTTGATGCGCTGACTCCAGCCTCAGTCCACTCCTTGTGAAGCTCCCCCAAATTCTTGAGTGGATTTTGCTTGACAATCCTCTCAAGGCTGCGGTCATCCCTTGTGCTGGTGCACCTTTTCCTACCATACTTTTTCCTTCCACTCAACTTTCTATGAATATGCTTGTGTAAAGGGTTAAAAATGTGTGCAGACACCATAAATATATAGACAGAGTGAAGGGTTTTTACAGAATGGTTAAAAAGATAAATAGTTATAGTGTGTTAAAAATCTATTTAAGTTATTGGGTACTATGGTACAGTTTTTTGCTAAAAGAAGTGTTTAATGTGGTCACAAATAGACACCCCTGTATTTTTTTTTAAATTTCATTGTGTCTTAGATAGCATTTACAATGCCAATTTCATGTTTGTACCACTTGTTGCAGTATGAGAACAATACTGAAACAGGTCAGCAGAGGGCGCATATCGCTTGCGAGGAACCCTAAAACCCGACAGAGGCACGCTCTGCAGAATAAATCCTGCAGTCGAGCAGACAACAAGTTTAACTTGTCGGCCTCTTTGTGCTTACATCCAGACGGCGGCAGCAGGGTTTGCACCCACACCCCTCCCTGACACCCCTAGGCCAGGGGGGGCAACACTTGGATACAGCACTCTGTGAACAACCAGCTTTTTGTGGCTTACCCTCCTTGTGGAGGGTGCCAATGACTGTCTTCTGGACATCTGTCAAGTCAGCAGTCTTCCTCATGATTGTGTAGCTTACTGACCCAGACTGAGAGACCATTTAAAGGCTCAGGAAACCTTTGCAGGTGTTTTGAGTTAATTGGCTGATTAGGGTGTGACACCATGACTTTCCAATATTGCACTTTTTCACAATATTCTAATTTTCTGATACACTGAATTTTGGTTTTCATTATCTGTAAGCCATAATCATCAACATTTCAAGAAATAAAGGCTTGAAATATTTCACTCTATGTGTAATGAGTCTACATAATGTATGGGTTTCACTTTCTGAAATGAATGACAAAAAATATTGAACTTTTTCATGATATTCTAATTTTCTGAGATGTACCTGTATTTGTGCACAGATGCAACGGTCTTGCTGGAACGCAGATGTGGGTGGTGTCCAGATATTTGTAGATGCCACGGCAGGGATCACGTCCACGGAAGATACGGGAGGCGCTTAGTTCACACACCTTCTTGCCATCGCACCTACAGGGAGGTGATAAAGAACAACATTAAATAAATGTATCAGGTCTCAGTGCTCATTTCTTAAAACTGAAATAATGCTTTACTTCATGCAACAGACGACCTACAGTACGCAGACAGATGTTTGTGAAACTCTTTGGATGAAGTTTTTTATGCAATATCTGCCAATACTTTGTAATAAATAAACATAAACATATAAAATTGTTTGGATATGTGCTACAGCAGTTTAGCTATGAGCAGTTGTCCAGTCAGTACAAGTGGAATTAGTTCGATGACTTCTGAAAACAACAGTGAATTACATGGAATTAGATGATGATTTTTGGGGGTCGGTACCTTTTCCTGAGGACATCCACAGCGCCCAGCTGAGAGCACTTGGTGTTGGCAAGCTGGCGACGAGGTCGGCCCCTGCTGCAGGTCTTAGTGTCCGCACGTCCGTACAGAGCTGTCTGCACACTGATCACTCCACTGTCTGCCAAAGATAACCGGTCAATATAATAAAATATGATCAGAATTATTTAATCGCAAAGTAGAAAGGGAGTCATCAAGTCATATTTTTGTGGTGTCAAAATATATTGTTGATGTGTTCTTGCTGACCACAACTCTGCAGAAAGATGGAGTTGAGAACAAATAAGGGAAAATAATAAGAATAGTGTCTCCAGAGGGAGCAGTTATGAAATCTGAGAAGTGTCCTCAGTTGACCTCACTCGAGTCGACGTCGCTTGAAGGCTACGAGTGAGATCGAAGAAGCTGTGAGTCGGGGGGGGTGTTACCAGCGCATACAAACTGTAGTATCGATCTCACAACGCTAGTATCGATCCGATACCGATACCGACTTGGTATCGATACTATCGATATTTGGATCGATCCACCCACCTCTACTGCCAGGGAGGCAGCAGCTTCTCCTCTCAGCTCCAACAAGGGAGCAGAAACCAGCTCTCAGTGTGGCCTGCTCACAGCAGTCACACCTACTAAGAATCAAGGAAAGAACCTACAAGGAAGGTTCTCCCACCAGCAGCTGCAACACAAGCCTGCTTGCTGAGTTCGACAAAGGAGCAACACAGCCAGTTAGCACAGAGCTGCTAACTGTAACCAAAGAGCGACCAGCTTCCTCTGACCTGGACAACCAACGACCACAACCTTCTCAGCTCGGATCTTCTTCAACCACAGGATCCCAAGCTAACAAGCTTCCTCTTCATAAGGGACTGGTAACTACACTGGGCATAGATAGTTAGACGAGCTAAGCTAAACACGGCTAAGCACAGGACTGTTTGACTTTCATGAACAAGTGTTGATTCAATTTGTGATTGAGCTTCATTGCTGTGATGATAGTAGGATTAGAGAACCAAACTGTAAATTGATGTTAGTTGTGCTTCACACCAACACAGGGTTTGCATGCTAACCTTCTTTACTAACCTGGCACCCTCTATCCTACACACATTACACCTAGACACATAGGCTGTAACAAACACACTCTCCCTCCCCCGGCAACAATCCTCAGGGTCAGCCATCTTGTGTGTAGCCTGCCTTTTGTCTAGGCCATGCGGCCTGACACCTTCTGAACCAGCCATCTTGCTTTATTCACTCACACACACAAACACACTTTACACAAGTACATGTTAGACTAGTATGTGTTTTGCTTTTATTATCTTTAATAAATGCTTGGAAATACACATGCTGTGTCTTTAATGTTGTACAAGAGTGAATAATACCAACCTCTACTCTGCCAAGAACTCCGAAATCCTTCATTTAATGAAACTGTAACAACGAAGTGGCTATCATTTTCCCAATATAACGCCCTGTGTGAGGCAGTGTACTGTTGAGGGTGGTGCCCTGAGGTGATCTGATGTATATCAGATCATATTATTAAATATAATTAATAACTATTTCTGATAATAATTAATTATCAATAGCCAAACTACCATTAAGTTGATCCCCGACAAAACTGTGTCCCTTATCTTTCTAACTGCAGTGTTTTGCCTCCTCTCATATTCACTACTGTAATGTGATTTTGTTGATTCAAAATGATGGTGTACAGTTAGACTCTGCTGTGTATACAGTATATAAATAAAGTTGGACTTACTATAACATTAAATATTCATGACTAAATCATGAAGCAATAATTAAAAGTAAACAAACATCTGTTTAGGTTTTATTTCTGACACTTGAGCAGGTCTGTGTGGTTTGATGAAGCAACCCACCGACTGTCATTACACTCTGATTCAAATTCTGATTGGTGCACAAAAATATGTTAAACCTATAAATACATTTATAGAATATATAAATCTTATCAGTTAGAGCATGGCCCTCTTGGTGTGAATGTTTTACTCCCTTGCTTCATATATTTGTTAAAATAAAATCATTTCTTTTGACCTTACCCCTCTAACATTAAAACTGTAACTCCAGAGTAATGTCCAAAAAACTTGTCTTGTGTCTTCACAAGTCTGGGTTCATTTTCTTTTTCTTTTTGGCACCAGTCACTGTAGACAGAAAGTTTTAGAGGGTTCAGTCTTACCACAGCTCAGCCGGTGAATACCGGCATTATTCTTACAGGTGATGACTCTCTGTGTGGGCAAGGCTGCCCTCGACAAGTCTGCAACAAAATGTTTGTTTAATGGTACAATATTATCATTTCTAAGCCGTCAGCTGAATGATATTCATCGTGCACAAAAACTCAAACAAAAAAGAAAAGACAGGTCGTGAAATGGCAACAAACGTGCACACAAAAGAAAAGAGGACACAAGAAATAAGACATATTCAACGACGATCATTTTGGTCTTATTAAGATATTTGTTCCAAATAAGACTGGTTGGACCAAAAAAGTAAGTAAGTTCAGAGTCTTTTGTCAGTACAATTTTAATAAAAACTCAGCAGACATAACAAAATCATCCTGTTCTGAAGAATGCCACAAAAATGTATAACTGCAGAATTATTTTTCATCCTTACAATTAAATGAAAGCATTTATTTTATTTTAAAGCACTCAAACAAGATAATTATGATCCATACTTCTCTTGAAATGGATAAATATGTGTTTGACTGCATCTACTGTCGTGCTGCAGCAACTTTTTAAAAAAGGCAATAACATGATTTTGTCTAATAACATTAGTCATCAGTGCATTAAGTTACAAAACACAGGATGTCAGGGTTCTTTTCTTGAAGATGCAAATATGTACAAGTGTTTGTTGAAATGTACTATTAACCTTCCAATTAATAAAAATATAGATTCATATAGTTGCCTTTGATGCAGTTATTTGCAAAAATATCCATATGATGCATAAGAATCAAGGGGGCTCGAACAGACAGCATTGAAACTGTAGAAACACATGTAAGTTTAACACACAGACACATGCATTTTAAAAAAACAACTCTACATTGAACCATTATCATATCTCATAAACTCAGATATTTACCTGCTCTGTAAAGCAAACACGTCACTGCCAGCACTGAAAAAGAAACGTCACAATCAGACCTCAGAAAATACTGAAGATAAAAACACACTAAAAGCAAATCTTCTACCTTTTGGTACTGTGACAACTTGATTTGACTTTTGCACATCCATCCTTACATAGAGACTTGATAAATTGATCAAGAAGGCCAGCTTGGCCCTGGGTTACCCCCTGGACCCAGTGGAGGTGGTGGGAGAGAGGAGGATGATTTGCAAATTTCCCCACTGTGGGACGAATAAAGGTTTATCTTATCTTATCTTATGATGGCTAAGCTGTCATCCATGATGGAAATGACTCTCACTCCATGCAGGACACGTTAACACTGGAGAGCTCCTTCAGCAACAGACTGCTTCACCTGAAGTGTGTGAAGGAACAATATGGCAGGTCCTTCCTTCCTGCAGCTGTCAGGCTGTACAACCAGCTCTGCTCCCAGCAGACCACACACCTATATTTCACTCACTGTGCAATCTTTCATTTCACCTCATCCTCAATTCAACTCTTCTGTCTATAGTGGAAATATTGTTCTACTTCTCTTGTAAATAGTTTTTAGCCTTGTTTAAATTGTTAATACTTTTCATACTACTTATACATCCTAATTAAACTCTAACTAAAAATTCCTGAATGTATTTGAATTCTTGTTCTGGTGTATACTCACACAGTGTGACACAGAACATGGTGTCTGGAGATGTGCTGGTCGATGAACAGTGGGGACTGATGGCTGGATCTGACAAACCGTCGGATAAAGAACATGAAATTAAAGTTAGTGTAAGTACGACATACAGCAGCTGGCGTATTTTTGCAAACAGTTCAGAACTTAAATTGCACTAATATAAAAATATGTGTAACATGTTTTATAGAAATGTAAAGTTTTTCCCTTTAAGTGAACCCAAAAGAATCATCTGGTATATTTTGTTTTTATACCACAAACTATAAGTCAGTGGGTAATTGTGGTCATTTTTACATTTATTACTCTTAGATAAATCAAACACTAATCAAGAGTAGAAGAAGTTTCTGTAAAGCTGCTGCTGTGACTGAAGCATTAAACCCTCACCTTGTTGCTGATCAGATGAGTTGCAGTAGCAGGGAGCAGGATGTCTTGGAAAAGGGAGCATGGTCTTTTTATATTGTTTCTGGTTGCTTTGCATGTCATCCAAAAAACTCACACAGCTCAGCACGGTCTGGTTATCACAGTAAATATTGCTTTATGCGTTTCCACAACCTTTAGTAAATGTTGGATTGTTCCTTAAACATTGTTTTAAAAAAACAAATGTGATGCATCAGCTCCAGCACAAAAACAAAGGGCGTCATCTGTTAGACCAGTGAGACTTAACATGTAGGGATGTTCAGTGTGACTCCTGCAATACAATAAAAGTCATTATTACATTAATGTATTTATCCAAACACATTTTATGCAGCACGGTTGCACTCAGTTGAAGTTAGTTTAAAGTTTAGGATTGATCAGCCTGCCTCTCTCTGCTCCTTCATGACGGGCCCATGTGGCTGAATGCATCACCCAGACAGAACAGAGCTAAAAACAAATAGATACCATGTAAAAATACTTCTATTGTAATTCTGTATGCTGTCAATAATCTCTAATAAAATGGATCCCTTGTGTACGTTCAAGATAACCTGCAACATCCAGATTGACACCTGCACAAAATAACTCAAGTTTCCTTCTCAAAGATTCCTGCTACCGATATCTGGTCATCACAAAATCAAATTTTCATTGACATTCCTCTGTCATCAAAGAGCCTGCTGATGTTGAGCTGAATCGTGGATTCATGCATCTGCAGGAGAAAATAAAGATCTATTTGTGATCATTAGAGGAGACGGTGTAGCGTTCCCATGAGGAAGAAATTGAATTCACGGCATCTAACAGGAACCTGGGTGTGCACAGTTTGCACACAATTACATAACAAATACACATATCATCTTACATTTGTCTCAGTTTCATCTGAAGCATGTTTGACTTTGTTGTTTGTCTTTCAAAGATTGGAGACGTCTCCAACGTGCGTGTTATTTTCACAGTCAAAAGTCAACAACAGAATAAGCATAAAGGAGTAATTAAATTAAGATAAGATAAACCTTTATTCGACCCACAGTGGGGAAATTCACAATGTACAGCAGCAAAGGGGATAGAAGCAGTTTAATAGTAAAAAAGGGCAATTTAAACAGGCTAAAAAGACAATATTCACAAATTTACATTAGAAATTCACACGAGACTTGCATTGCTGGATTAAATATGAGATATGAAATATTACACACTAAGTACAAAATATTGGCTATTGACCGGAATGAAGTGAAATATGAAGTATTATATACTAAATACAAAATATTGCATATTGACTGGAATGGAGTATATTATGGATATCAAATATTAAATACTAAATTCAAAATATTGCCAAATATACAGACATAAAAATGAGTATTGCACAGATGTAGAGACATAATGTATAGTCTATTGTGAGCAGAGCTGGTTGTACAGCCTGACAGCTGCAGAAAGAAAAGACCTGTGATATCGCTCCTTCACACACTTTGGGTGAAGCAGTCTGTCGCTGAAGGAGCTCTCCAGTGCTGTTAACGTGTCCCGCAGGTGGTGGGAGTCACTCTCCAACATGGATGACAGCTTAGCCATCATCCTCCTCTCTCCCATGACCTCCACTGGGTCAAGTGGGCAACCCAGTGCAGAGCTGGCCTTCTTGATCACTTTGTCCAGTCTCTTCCTGTCTTCCTATGGTGTTGAATCCACTGGAGAAATCAAAAAACATGATTCTCACAGTGCTCCCAGGTTTCTCCAGGTGAGACAGGGCTCTGTGCTGGAGGAAGATGACGGCGTCATCCACCCTGATGCCAGGTTGGTAGGTGAACTGAAGTAGGTCCATCGATGGACCCACCAGGGGGCGGAGATGAGCAAGGACCAGCCGCTCCAGGGTCTTCATCAGGTGGTATGTTAAAGCCACCGGCCTGTAGCTGCTGAGGTCCTTGGGGTGCAGAGTCTTGGGGACAGGTACCACGCAGGATGTCTTCCACAGCTGTGGCACCTTCCCCAGCTTCAGGCTCAGGTTGAAGATGTGTCCCACAACCCCGCACAGCTGGTCTGCATAGGACTTCAGGAGCCTGGAGCTGATGCCGTCTGGACCCACCGCCTTCATCACCTTGGTTTTATGGAGCTGGTTTCTCACCTGGGTTGTTGTGAGGGTCAGGTTGGAGCAGGGGGGCTGTGTGCTAGGTGGTGTGGGTGGGAGGGTTGAGTTGATGAGCTGAGCAGCGGGAGGTGGCTGTGAGCTGAGAGTTGCAGGAGGGGAGGTGGGGGTGGAGCAGTTCACTTGGTGGAGGCGTTGATGAGGGGGGTTGCAGCAGGGAGGGCTGGGTCGGGGGAAGGACAGATGACTGATAAAATCTGTTGAAGAATAAATTCAGCTCATTCACCCACTTCTGGTCCCCCGCAGCCTGGGAGTCAGGCCCCTTGTGGCCAGAGATGGTTTTCAGGCCTCTCCAGAGTCCGCTGACGTTGTTCTGCTGCAACTGTTCCTCCATCTTCCTCCTGTAGCTGTCCTTCCCCTCTCTGATCTTCCTTCTCAGCTCCCTCTGCACAGTCCTCAGCTCCTCCTTGTTTCCTGACTTAAAGACCCTCTTCTTCTCCTTAAAGAGAGCCTTTATGTCCAGATTGATCCAGGGTTTGTTGTTGGAAAAACACCGTACAGTCCTGGTGGGTACAGTGTTGTACACACAAAAGTTAATATAGTCGGTGATGCAGTCAGTGAGACTGTTGATGTCGTCCCCATGAGAATCGCAGAGTTCCTCCCACACCGTCGTGTTGAAACAGTCCTTCAGGGCCTCGTCAGCCTCGTCGGACCATCTCTTCACTGTGCGGGACACAGCTGGCTGCCTGTGTACCAGAGG